>JAEANM010003638.1:0-22060 GCA_017656035.1 Myanophis thanlyinensis
AAGCCGGTCTGGCCTAGTACTGTTGGTTGGGGATTTAAATTGGTTTTTTAATTACTTAAGTATGTAATTTTTAAACTCTTTTTTAAATTTTAAATTTTATAATTAGTTTAATCGGCCTTAATTTAATTAATGTTAACTGGGTTTTAAATTGTTTATATGTATTTTTTACTTGGCTGTGCACCACCCCGAGTCCTTCGGGAGAGGGGGCGGTATAAAAACTTTGATAAATAAAATAAATATATATATATATATATAATATAGTTAATATGTATAAATCACGTAAAAATGTTAAAAGTTTACAATCTTATGGAAGCACATTGTTAACTGTCCAGGCCATATGCAGGCTGCAGGTTGGTCACATTTGTTTTATTTTGACCTTTTGCTGAAAGAAAGCAATGAGTTCATAGTTTATGGATTTGAAGACTAAGAAAGATGAGGATTAATGCAGGAGTGAAGGGACTTGTAAAATATTTAAAGTAGAAGAGGAACAGTAAAAACGTAATTATCTATTGAAAAGAAGGTTAGAAGTTTTCTACATGTTTCTTAAGTTTAGTTTTCTTTTTTTGCTTGGTTTGTTAGTATTATATGAAAACATTCAATAAATATGATTCTCCATATATCCATATCTTCTTTCAGGAAACAAAAAAACAGTTGTCATCTGCTTTGCTGATAAGGAACTAAGAGTAAGCCTTAATTGCACAATGTGCTATGTGCTTAGAGCTCAAAGCATTGTTAGAGACCCCCACATACCCACTTCATGGTCTGTTTCTGTTGCTCCCCTCTGGGAGGAGGTTTCTTAGTATTTCTAGCAGGAGTACCAGATTCTGTAACAGCTTTGTTCCCTATGCCATCCATCTGGTAAACTCGCAAGATTAGTTTTTCTCTCCATGTACATATACACATACCAACTAGACTGCGTTGTTTCTTTGTGTCATATAATATATGTGGGTATATACATAATTTTGTACTTATTTATCTGTCTATTTTGTCATATTTATGTAGTGTATATTGGAGGTGATGACCCTTTGAGAGCTGTATGCAATGAAATTTCATTTTAATTTATGCCGCTTAGTGTACATTCAAAGCAACAATAAAGTTATTCTAAGTTCTAATTGAGATTCTCAGAAGAAAACTCTCCTAGGAGAAGGAGGGGCTGCAGGTAGGCTGGTATACCCATATGATGCCATAATAACTTTAGAAGTAGAGTTAAGAAGGAAAAACATTTCCTTAAGAAAGAAAATCTAGACAGAAGGTTAGAAAAGGAGGTTAAAGGAAAAGGAGGCAGCTAAAATAGCTAAGGTGGAATTCACTCTAGTGAGTGTTGAGGATAAACAATGGATTTTAAATAAGAGGACAAAAAAGCATAGTGGGTCCATAAAGGATTGATAGAAGATTTAGTTTAGATTATGAGCGATCAAGTCTATGAAGAATTTTTGAGGATAAAACCTGGAGATATCCTAAGAGAAAAATCACACATTACAAAGCACTGCAGATTTTATGGCACTAGATCTAATCAATGATTCACCTATCAGAAGGATACCATTGGATTCAGGCCAAATGACATCTGAATGTGAGGCATAGAAATTGCCACTAAGTTCAACATGCCTTTTTAAAAACCCTGGCTAAAACTAGGTCTGATATTAGCAAATTAAAGAGGTACAAACATGCTGGCTCACACTTATTTTAAGCTCATGTTTTATCCTGCTTAGAGCTTCATGTTTAAAATAGATTTGCACTAAGTGCTAACATGAATGGGAAAATAAAATTATCCTACTCTTTTACAACAAACTGCTATTCTGGGTGTGAGAGAATTACTTGCAAAAGAATCCACAACATCAGGGAAGTGACATTGGTTGATTTATTTGAAGAAGCATAACTGGAATTGCTTCTATCTCTGTTAGGTAAATAAAATCACAAAAAGCAAAAGTGGAAAGCTATGAGCCCTGCCTCTTTATCTTCCAAATTCTTAAAACTGGAGGCATTGCAATCCAAACTCAGAAGGAAACCTATACTGCATGCCAATAAACCAAGCAAGATTTATTTATTCCCTTTTTAAAAAGGGTCAGGATCTGCATAAGAGAGGTCAGTCTCCTTGTTAGCTCTGGGATTTTGTCAATATTTCACCTAGTGGTTTCAATCACTTGCCCATGATGGAATAGCTCCATAATCAGTCTTGAAGTTCCATGTATTGTTTTGTGTATTTGATTTAATCCTGATGGCAACAAAGTGTACTTTACTTGTAGAACACAAGAAAATAATTAACACCTAGTTGAGAGATAAGAGCTCATTTAAACCATATAGGTACAATGGGGGAATTGATGGTTTTTTGCTGGGTATCTTACTGAGGGAAGAACATTAACTACATCTTATTTTTTTAATGCATATTCATGTGTTCACTTCCATTAAGGGATCCTATCAACATTTCTATTCCAAGAATAAGAAGGAACCTGCATTGTATATTTAGGAAATTACAGTATATTTTAATTAGAACTGGGGTTCTTTTTCCCCATAGCCCATTTATAATTAATATCAATGATACTGTTGATACTTTTAACCACCAAAATAGCCTATAAAGGAGTAAAACAAACTTGGAAAGTTATGTTATAATTTAGAGAAAAGATTAATCTTGGTAAGTAGTAAAAGGGAGAGAATTCTGTTTATATGTAGAAAAGTTCAATCTTCACATCAGTTGTTACAGGACGAAAAATAATGTGGAAACGGAGTAGAGAAGGAAAATGTAGCTTGGGCAAAACACCTATTGCTAATGGATCAACATCCAATATTATTTAACAGACGATATCTAAGATCATTTAGAAGGAAATAACAATCTACCAGCAGAATAGAAAGGAAATAAAAGAAAAATCAGTAGAAAAGAACAACTTTTGATTGATAAAATAGGATTGGAAGATTATAAAAGCTAATAAAATGATTTACATATGGTCTGGATTGATTATAAAAAGGCGTTTGATTCATGACCATATAATTGGATCATGAAATGTTTAGAAACAACTGGGGTCAGAAAAAACATCAGAATGTTTATAGGAAAAATAAGACGACAGAATTGGTGGTTGGAAATGAAAAATATGGGCTTGTTAACATTAGAAGAGGCATCTTCCAGGGTGACTCATCCTCACTCTTATTATTTGTCATTGTTATGGTTCAACTTTCAGTAATATTGAAGAAAACATCTTGGCTCTTAAATACTGATAAATTATCACATTTGCTTTATATACTGTAAATGAAATTGAAATCCAGTCATTGACAAATATGGTAAGAATTTGGCTCATAACACACTACATTTAACTGTGGTGAAAAGAAAGTGTGGATAACTGATATGATAACACCATGGGATAATAGAAGACAAAGAATTGGAGAAGATCACAAAGTATCAAGGTCTGGAAATTGAAGTTGAAAGGTAAAGGCATAAGCCAACTTTACTGGTCCCACTAGTCATTGGTTCCTGGGTGCCGTATCAAAAATCTTGGATGGCACTTAGAAAATCTGTGCATTGACAAGTATTTCCATCTATCAAGTACAAAAGGTCCTATTACTGTGATACTCATATATTGATACATTATGACATCCTAGGTTCTTGAACTTGATGAAGATAAAAGCTAACATGAGCTAAAGAACTGGCAGCTGTGATTTCACACTAATGTGCATTTAAAAAATAGTGCAAAAAAAAGGCAACACCAAATGTTTTAGCTGTGAATATTCAATTTAGGAATTTGAAACAATAGATTATAAAAGATTGTTTAAATTTTGAAACTAACAACATTTAAAAATGCAGTGGAGCAATAATATTTAATTTAAAAATGGAGAAACATGTAGCTGAAAACATTTCCCTTTTATTGAAAAGACTTGATATTTTCTCACTTACAGACTATCAGCGAGGTTTGTAACAGTAATTTGACAGAAACCAACCAACACATTTTTTTTCAAACTCTCTTTGGAAATATCTTGCTGCAGGGCTTCAAATTTGCATCTCAATTTAGCTATTCAACAATTATTTTTTCCATGTTTAGAAGTATTACATAAATAATTACAATCTGTAGTCAATGCAGTGTCTTCATGATAAAAACATTTTCTATATAGGATGTCACTTGGAGACCAAAAAATTAAATAATATTTAAAAAGAAAACATTTATAGTGCTGGTAAAGTATGTACAAAGTTAAAATACAAATGAAGACATAAAGACATAAATATAAAATCAAAATATTCTTGTCCTTGGCATTATTTTTTGTTGCTTATTTTAAAACCTTTATTTAATTTTCAACAAGTGCCAATATTTTACCAGCAGCAGTCATTAAATATAATTGTGAAATAAAATAATATTTCTTGATAGTTTAAATAATTTTCTATTATATAAGCACTTCCTGCTAAGTCAGGGCAAGACATCACTGGATATAGCTCCAACTATTTCTTAATTTCAATAACCATATATGTTAAAAGTCTATAGGACCAAGCCTAAAATATATTCTAAACAATATATTTTCCAGATCAGTGCGCTTCCTTCAAGAAATCATAAAACCCTTTTTGTGCATTTCTATCAATTTTGAGAAATTCACAACCAATCTCCACATTCTGGTGTCATTAATAGAATAGAATTCTTTATTGGCCAAGTGTGATTGGACACACAAGGAATTTGTCTTTGGTGCATATTCTCTCAGTGTACATAAAAGGAAATGGTACATTCGTCAGGAATCATAAAACACAACACTTAATGATAGTCTATACAACTTTTTATTCTTCTCTTTTCCATTTTATAAAGTTGTCAGTATGGTGTGATACATATTTTTGTATAAAGCTATAAATCCAGACTACCTACACTGATGGAGTGGCTCAGAAGTAGGCTATCACCTTGGCATATTGAACATTGTTACAA
Source organism: Myanophis thanlyinensis (assembly GCA_017656035.1). NCBI lineage: Eukaryota > Metazoa > Chordata > Lepidosauria > Squamata > Homalopsidae > Myanophis > Myanophis thanlyinensis. Next base: position 4,887 of record JAEANM010003638.1, read on the forward strand.
ATGGCTACCATATAGACCACTGATGGCGAACCTTTTACTTACTGAGTGCCAAAAAGTATGTACTTTCCACGTGCCATCCGCACTTGCGTGCAGCTCCTCTACGTGTGCTGCATGTGCAACTGCATCATCTGCACATGCATGCAGCTTTTGCACATGCATGGCACACATGCTGTGCACGGGCACTCATGCACACATGAGCAATCACATGTGCATGCGCAGGAGAGCTCCAAAACCAGCTGGATTTCCTGCTGCAATCGTGCGCATGCACAGCAGATGCCCAAAGACCAGCTGGGTCTCTGCAATCGCGCATGCATGCATGCACAATCGCATGTGCATGCTCAGCTGGAGGTAAGTTGGGCAACAGCTTGTATGCCCAGCAAGATGGCTCTGCGTGCCACCTGTGGCACCTGTGCCATAGGTTCGCCATCATGGATATAGACCATTCTATTTGACAAATGCCTGTCTACCTCAGTACAGTCAGTCATAAAATACATCTCATTTGTGATTATCTCTAGTTTGCCTCTCACTTTCTCTCTCCCCTCCACCCTCTTTTATTCTTTCTATTTTTTCTGGAAAGGTGAGTGTATTTCCAAACCAGGTGCTAAGCTGTAGGTACCTAGCATTTTTATTTTCTAAGACTATCTACACTGCATGTGTGTCAAACTGGCAGCTTGCAGGCCAGATGCATCACATGCAGGCCACACACGCTCCAGCTCCACCAAGGGAAAATCGTCGCGATACATCACGTGATGGCAACATGATGCCGCGAGTTTGACACCTGTGATCTACAGGATCCATATGTTAGTACCTGGTGCTTGTAACATGGCAATATTTTCTTCATTATCCTTTTTTTAAATTAAAGGTCCTATATATAAAAAAGGCATCCACAGCCTAGAATCCAGATGGTACCAAGGAAGGCCCCATGAGCACAATATTGTTTACTCTGCTATAGATTATAACAAAGATTATTCTCTGCTTTCTTGGTTTTCATAGATAGACCTATTTCAAGACAGTATACTAAAGATTTGAGGGAATGAGAGAAATGGTATCTTCTATTGACAACTGAGTAATAGCCTTACTATTCCTTGGTGTGATTAAGGAATGAGAGTTTGGAACTCATGACTGCGTAGTGAGAATAGGGGAGAACATTGATCATAAATGTGTAGGAAATGTGCAGGGCTTTCAGTCTTTTTATTGACTAAATACAGTATATGTCTCACAATTGTAAGAAGGGAGAAGTATTATGCGTGACGGGTGCTCTATTTATGTGCAGGTAATTGGAACAAACCCATCACCTGATCTCTACATATAACCACTGCCACATTTATCCACAATGTCACACCGTGACACACTAAGTATAAATCTATTTTGGTAATCACAAAACACCACTGACATCTAAGTCCCCTCTAAAGTACTTTCTCTAGTTTGTAGAAAACTACCTGCGTTAGCTTTTCTGTTTTCTTGGCTTTATCTCTCAGAATGGAAGATCAAACATTTTTATTTATTTACCATGTTTCTTCTTCCCATCTGTATTGCACTCTTTGCTTTGCAACACCTTTTTAAAAATGTCCTCAGCATTCCTTCTACTACATCCATTCTCAATAGTGGCATATCTCTTCATTTTGCCATTCTTTTCTTTTGCATCCATCAACATATTTCATTCCCTTCTTGTTTAAAACAAGATCCTGCCTGTGTTATTTCTAATCACTCCCAGGCCTTTTTGATCTTACCATCAAAATACACCTCTGCTGACTTTGCATACATATGAATATATCTATCTAGAAATAATATAGTTATCATAAAGAACTAAGTAGCATGGACGTAGAAATAGTGACTGTAGCAATAATTGTTTAGCTTAGCTGGCACTATACTTTTAATAAACACTACTATCATTTCTGGAGTGGCAGCATACAAGTAATAAAATATTGCAGACCTTCCTCCCTGTGGGCGGAAAAAGAGATGGCCCTCCATAGAGAAAGAGGTCCAATGAGGATGTTCACTGAGGAACCTTGTTGTGTGACAGTATACACTTCTGCCTTTGTGGCTGTCTAAGTTCAGCCAAAAAAAGAGATGTCATGGCCACATCTAGTGCTATCAGTTCAAACTCCCAGTTCTCTGAATATTTTCACAAAATGGAAAGGAAAAAATGCTAGCCCAGAGGTTGGCATAATTTCCATCCCCAATTAAAAGAAGGCAAGCTAAATTAAGGAAGTAAAAACACAATCAACAAAACAGAGACAAAAATATAAGTCCCTCTTTCTTTTCTTGTCCTTATCAATAAGATATAGGAAGTGTCCCTACTATCTGTTCTTTATACTGTGCTGCTATAGAGTTATTTTGTCTGCTATATCATGAAATGTTGTATTTTTCATCCCTACTGCTGTTAGAAATACACAACAGCACAATGGGGCCTCTGCTTTTGTGATGAAAGTGTTGTCTATTAACATCAAACCTTAATGTGGATGCCAAGTAAACAAACTTCCTCGGTCTTCAAATGTCACTGAAAGGACTAGAACATGAAAAAGAATTTTAGCTTAGGATTTTAAGTGAATTTGTGCAAACTATTCAATGAACCTATGCTACATAGAAAGACCACAATAATTACTCTTTGATTCTTGGTAATAATTAAATTACCAAGATAAATAACTATATCATGAATCATTGCATTGTCAAATAATCAAACTGAGCTGTACCTACCATGATACCCTTTGACCATTTTGTTCTGCAAATCAACAGTTAAAACATGGATTAAAACAGGTAATTCAAACAATGGCAGGATTTTTGATTAATCTGATGTCTGAATGGATGCAATACAAAACTTGTATTTTAAGCGATGATTAATGCTTCTGGAATCATTGATCATTATGTGAGAGTTTATATTTTGAATTTTTTTGAGCTGGATATCCAAAGGGAAATGTCTTTTCAAATATGCTATTGCACTTGAACTAGTTATAGGGAATTGGGATATGCTTCAATAAATCTCAGTTAAACAGCTTTTAATAATCTAAATAAGGTTACCTACAATTAGCAATATTTCAATAAAACTCTAGAGAAACCTTGTGCGATTTGACTAAAAACACTCATTTAAACCAGCAGGTCTTTGGAAAGCCACTAAAACTATACTACAAATAGCAATTAATTATAACAAAAGTGAACAGAACCCTAAGGTTTCTGTTTTAGGAAGATCAGAGGTAGATATGAACCATCTAATAGAGGCAGATCTCAAAGTTGCGTTTGAAACTTCTACACTTCTGCACTCGTGGTGGATCATAATTCTTGATACGGTTGAGTTGGTGACATTAATGCTATGCCAACTCTACAACTCTACCATATAATCAAGCACAGTTAAATGTTTTCATGTCACTTATGAGGTATCATCATTTATGAAAAGTTGATACCTTTTGTGCTTTAATCAATCATGATACAATAGTAACATATTTGAATCAGTGCATATACCTTGGAACATATCAAAAACATATTTCATAAAGACTATATAGTCTTTAATTCTCTGCTTTGTTGATGCACCTCCTCACTTGGCTCATCCAGCAGCAGGATAAGCCTGTTCTTCCAAAGTACATTCTTTAAGTAGTACAATCTTTTATTTTTATCAAAATAATCCCAAATCACTTGTCTATGATTTAGCCTTCAGTCCAATACAGAACGGACCTTACCATTTCCACAGCTGGTAGTAATTAAATATTTCATTTGTCTGTATTTGTTTTTCTCCCAATAAATTACTTTCACAATGGGAGAACTGTATTAGATCAGGTTGCAAATACAGTAATGGAAATTGCCTAGGCAGCATTACATTCCAGTCCTATTTTAGTATGATCAAGACATGAAACATGTAAAGGGAGAGACAGAGAAGGAAAACATAACATTGTCATGAATTGCTTCAACCACTTTAGGCATAGTTACCTAAATCCCCTACCATCGCTTCAAAATAAATATCAGCATTTTAACAATAGTCTCCCATTAGAAACTTATGAAATTGATTCAGTTAAAGACTTCAGATGTAATTTTTGTGTAAAGAGTTGCCTTTACACAATTTGTGTAAAAACAATACATAATATGTTCAGTTTGACATTGCAAATGAGTATAAAATTATATACACAAAATACATTTAATATAAATTAGGAACAGTTACTTACAAAGATACAGTATTATTTACAAAGCAAAACCTATTTTAATAGGCAGCCAGAATAATATCTTTAGACATTTTCATTGGGAGCATTATATTTTTTTCTTTTGATGTTGAGATATCGATCTGTTATTTCAAATAGGAAATAAAAAGAAATGGATAGTCTTAATTCAAATATCTCTCTAATATGTAATTAGCAAATATTTTATTGCTTGCTTTTACAAAAATAAAATCATATATAGCACATACATTTTATTAATGGAGTCTGATTATTTAAAAGTTTAGTATGAAGTCTGATTACTTAAAAGTTTAGTATGAACGACTCATGATTTCATTTAGCACTATCGTAGATTGCAAACTGTACTGCAAATGACTAATTCCATTTCAACGTTTTCCAAACTGATACCACAGAAAATGTTTTCCTTACTAGCTAGATCTAAAACAGAAACTAGAAACAGACTTTGACAGAAGATATAAATATACATACACCTATACCTGTGCACAGAACTTACTGTCAAGTGCTCTTTCAGCACCATGCTTTCATTCAGGGAATTAGTATGGATATCTTTAATCACATAATGCCATCAAATTGTCTCTCGTGCTCTAACAACCAAGAGACAACCTTTACAGGTGCATGTGATCAGTCAGATCATACTTTCATTGTCACAGGCGCCAAGTGGACTTCCAGATGACTCCCTGAAGTGGGTGCAAAGTGCAAAATTGTCGCAATGTCACAGGTTGCAGGACATTATTGTTTCCGTGCCTTCAACTTGGGATCAGCAGGTTTTTCTTGAGTAACAGAATGTCGAGGTGTGTAACCATTAATTCCATTTACAAAGACACATTGATAGTAGCGAACAGCAGCTGAAAAGAGGGAAATAAAAATAATGATCAGAGTATATAGCTGTAAACTAAGGAAACATTGAATGTAGCAAAGCACAGATCAACTTCCCAAACCTATTGTCAAAATATGTGGCCATCAAGCCAGCTCTTGATAGAATTTCCAGGAATTGAAGTCAAACACTTTGAGAGACTGATGTAGATTATCAATGTTCAAAATAACTTTCTTTTCTGGTCAGACATGGATGGACTCAAGAGTTTTAATAATTAAGTAAATGGAAAGCAATGTTTTATTCCACATTTTTGATTTTTTTTTGACAAATCGAAAAAGACTTTTTTTACCTTGCCAACAAATCTGAGATTGATGGCAGACATCATTCCTATGTTACTGACTGATACAAAATACTGTGAGCAGAAATGTCAGTTACAAATTGTCATTTCTATTTATTCGCTGCAGTTATTTCAGAATATACCCTTCCCGGGGGGAGAAGAATTACAAATAGGCTCCTTGGTATTAGTAAATAGAAAATTAGAAGTCAAATACACAATGGAAATGCTAATATATATGGACCCAAGATACAGTTTATGCCCATTTGTATTCATTATCATATGACTTTCATATACAAGCTGTCTGAAATAATTGGATGGAGCTTTGGAACTTCAAATGTGTTTTCTTTCTCAAACAGGGCTGGCCAATCTATGGCCTGTGGGCTCCATGTAGACCGATTCCCCGGTTGCCACTTCTAAAGAATCCGAGCATACATTGCAGAAATTAAAGGATCCCAAGATCCCATGGATGAAATTTGATGATGGCATCATTGAAAATACTAGTTTTTATTCATAACACCAAGAAAGAGAGAGAGAAAGAGGGAGAGAGGGAGAGGGAGAGGGAAAAAGAGAGAGAGATGCTTCTTTGAGATGTAAGATTTCTGTTTTGACTTTTAGAAGTATGGAATGGCGAAAAGGAAAAAAACCACCAAATTCAGTCAAGCCATCTAATGTGGTTGTATCACCTGCTATCACCGTGCCCATGCCTCGTGAAACAACAGTAACAACAAATAACAACAATAATAATGTCAAACTGGGAGAAATTAGTTTTTGCCCGTCAAGATCAAACTCCCGTAGTAACCAGTGACTTAGCATGCAGTACTACATTCTAAGCACTGGCGCAGTATAGTATGAGTTGCAACGATACAAAGTGCAACATGAATGACTGCTGCTTAGGTCCATGTCTTCTCTGCACTTGGTGGTGATCCACCCTGTCAGCGTCTATGGAAATCCCCTCTGCCCTGCTTTTCCTGCTTTGTTAATTTTATTTATTTGTTAAATTTATTTGCTGCCCATCTCACCCTGGGGAGCTTATAAAAGTGTAAATGAGGGGAAAATGTAAATGTAACAATAGTAAAGCAATGAAACAAAAAATAAACAATGAAAGGACAACAATATGAATTAAAAGATGGGTGGGAGGAGAAGTAGGAAGCACATGGGGGAAGTAGGGTCAGCTAATTAATCCAGTAGCCACCTCCAGTATGGTACTCCCACATTAAGTCACCAGACCAACTGGCCAGGTCTTCACATTGCCAGAGCCTTTGATTTATGGAAAGTAAAAGAGTGAGTTCTCCTTGATTCTTTTCCTGCTCACCAAGCAGCAGGAAGACAATGCCAATCCTGGATTAGGAATCTCTGCCTTATCTCCCATGGATGTCAGTGGGTGAGAAATCATTCCGAAAAGAAACAGAAGAATGGCTCAAGGCTCTAGCACCAGACTTTTCATTAACCAAATTGCTCTGTTGGTTGTCTCCTGTGTGCCATGCCCATATTTCTTCTATGATTGGTACAAGGAGATGTGCAAATGATGTGCATATCTGTGTACATCTGCAGGCATTCATCCCCATAGTTTCAGTTATGGGGAGTAGTAATATGAAGATATATTTTTGTTCAGTTTTCCATACAAGACAAAATGAAACTAGAGAAAAGGTGTGGTAAGATTTGATCAGATGCAAATCTTATTAACGCAGCTCTGAATCTTTAGCAATTAAGTGCTTGTCCTCTAAAAGGGACTCTTTTTTTCTTGGTGCACGTTTTTGATGCTGGTCATCTCATTTGATGTGTCAAATAGCTTGCAGCTGCCTAGGAAAGACTGTTAAATTTGAAGCCCTAAATCTTGATCTGAATATAAAAATGTTGCTAATTAGAGATATCTCAGTGCAATTCCATCTTGAGCCAAATATGTAATGAGTTATGCTTGTGGGTCAGGAGCAGGTCACTCAGCAGACATCTTTCATTAAAGCAAAGTACTTTGGCAGCAAAGGCAAAGCAGATGGAGAGTTCATTAACACACTGTGTCACGAAACAACATCATAGTTCACTTTGATTAACTGGTCCATTGAGAACTGGATCATATTATTATTTTTTTTAAAAAATCAGAAATAACTAGGCACTCTTTGTCCCTGTAAAGACTAGCAAATATCTGATGTTATAAGTTTGCCATAAATCTTTGGCAGCCTATGAAGTCCTATGACTTATAGGACGTATATCAGTCTTAATGTTCATTGGTGCTGCATGAAAATAAATAGCTAGCCCTCTAGAAACTTTTTTTTTTCTTAAATTGCTCCCTCAAAGTGTTTGCAGTAGGAAAACAGTGGAGGAAAGCAAACAAAACAATATAATCCCAATTATAAACCCACTCTCAATTTACATCCTATTTGCCCAATTTGTGATGAAGTTATCTAGCTGGATCAAAGGGACGTGTTCTTTATGACATTTTTTATTCGTTGAATCTTTGCATGTCACTTAAAAGAAAGAAGTGGTTTCTCAAAAAATGAAGTCTAAAGGGATTGGCAGCCTTCGGTGAAGAAGAGGAGGAAGAGCTTCATTAGTGTCACAGGCAGCTAGAGAAGGAAGCCTGTCCTGAGATGGATAGGCCAAGGGCACAAATATCCAAAATAACTGACAGAAATAAAATATGCTTCATTTTTAGTGCTCTAATAATGCTCAAATCATTTTGATCCATTCAAACCTGTGCCAGACATTCCTTTAAAAAAAAAAACCAAAGAAGATATTTTCTACAACCCTACAATTGAAGATTGCATTGGCAGCATTCAGATCTTTGAATATCTGTTGGGCATACAGGTATGAAGTTTGAAAAGATATTAGATGTTCTGTCCATAATAGATTTGTCATTGAAAGAAAGAATATTGTGACAATGAATTTCTCTATAAGCAGTACTCTATGTGATACAGAGGTATACATCTGCATGTGTGTCTTAACCAAGTTACTATTTAGACCATTATCTCATAGAATTAAAAATGGGACTTCTTACTCATTTTCTGTTGCCTTGCATTGGTTGGCAGGACTTTCTCCAGACATACTGTTTGAATACTTGCCAGTGCTATCAATGTCACCAGTAAAATATACCCTGTACCCATTATTTTGGTCTACAGCAATTATTGGAATAAGAGAAAGGACATGGCTAATCAGTATTGTTATTCAATCAGTCAGTCTCTTCCAATTCTTCATGACCCAATAGACATTTTGCCAGGATTGTCTGCTAGTAATTGCTTCTCGATATTTCTATTCTGACAGCATATTTTGTTCTGACAATCCAGGTACAAATAGTATACATATTTTTGCAGCACTAAATTTCCTTTTTGCCTCTGGGAACTTAACAGGTGAATATGCTTTTAGCTCTACTCCAGCCTCCTCATGATCACTACCGATACTCATGTCTGTGACTTGCTCTTAAATCTTCTAATATCATGTTGACATAAATCTGATTATGAATATTTTTTCCTGGAAAACTGCTGGAGTAGGTTGCTATTTCCTTCTCCAACAGATTGTCTTTAATCTAATTCATCATTTATGACCTACCTATTAATGGGTGGCTCTGTACATAACCAACACTATGACAGTGTTTTGAACTACTATCAGGTAATTAGTATATTTAAATGTTAATTAATCAAATTATTACTAAGAGGCAACAAAATGGAGTAAAATGCATTAATTATAAACATTTAGCTAAAAATAATTGAACAAATCCAACAGTTCATATGTTAACTAAATCTGATTTAATACTGTCAGTATGCTTATTATTGCTTGGTCCCTAGATTTCTGTATTGGATAAAGTCCAGTTTTTCTTTGTTCAGTTGTTAATACTTCCCTCTAGGTGTTTATAACCAGCAATTTTACTTGTAATTAAGACAATGCAACATAAAGTCCACTATATCGCAGATATACTCTCATACTGACATCTCTTATAGAAACCAATAGATTATAATTGAAGTCCAAGAATTCTAGGATATTATGGTGGGGGGTATTTTGCTTAGCTCTAGTTCATGGGTAAAGCATTAATGCTATTGAACAGCCTTCTCACTCTGAGGTTAATCAGAATGTGGTTATAGAAAGTTATTTGTGTTCTCTGGATGAAAGTAAACAACCATAAAGGTTCTCACGCAGCTGAATACCAGATCTGGCTACCAAAACATGAAACAGATGGAAATTGTATCTCCCACCCAAGATAATTGCTTTTAGAAAAGGTGGAAGAAACAGATGCAAAACAAATGTGATGTGAAATCTTATCAACAGAGCTTGCATTTGATAAATGCAAAATGCCCTCAACGTTTCATAATGGCCCCTTAGCTTTTCCACAATTATACCACCTTATCAGAAATTCCAGGATTCTAGATACCCATTTAATTAAAACCAGTCCAGCCTGCTAAGAAAAGCCTGATAACGATGGTAGGTAGTTTTCAGCAGCCTCAAGCAAGAGAAAGGGTCCTTCATTTTGTGCATTTACATGAACATCATGTTCAGTGAATACACAAGTGGTGCATCACATCAAATGGTCAACACTGCAGCTTGCATATGTGAATCAGGCCTTAAAGGACTTCCCAAAACCATTAATTGACCATAAACCAACTTAGAAGCAATATAATTATTTGTCTTTTATTTCTTTTATGGCTCATTAATACACTAGTTCAGATAGCAGACTGTCCCTAAAAAGAAACTTTCTCAGTGAAGATATCTTGCTCCTCTCATTGGGGCAATCAGCTTACAAGATCAAGATAATAATTCACATCAGAAGCAAAACAAAACAATCTTTCTCTCAACAGCATCATTCATGCAGCAGGGGACAGTATGTATGGACAAGAAGTAACCTACTTAGGTGGTTTGCCCATTCCAATTAGTTAATATTCTGTCTTTATTATTTTTACAAATAACTCAAGATGGTGAATATATGCAACCCATCTTCCTCTTCCTATTAAGATGGGAACATGTCATTTGATTCATATTCATTGATAAAAACAAGTGTTCAATCTTACAAAAAACTGTGCATCAGCATGGACAGTCATTAGCGTGACCAGTACACACATTCTGTTCAACTAATCTGAACTTTTCTTACGTTTATGCACATCCATTTTTAAGAGTTGCAAAACATTGTTTTATTGATACTAATGAAGTTCTATGGAACCCCTCTTTCTTGAAGGAAGATGATAAGTCTTCCTTCAGGTGACTTATCACCTTCCTTAAGATGATTAGTCAAGGCTAATAATTATTCCAAGAATGTAAAACAAGTAAAGCATGTAGTCTTCTGGTTAGTAGAATTATAGCTTAGAATTTTAAAAACGGGTTCTAGTGGGCTTTTGGCCTCTTGTGAACACAATTTTCATTTGCAAAAAAATCAATTGAAGTTGAAATTCTAACCTGTACTGAATGTGAATTACTGAATTAGAAATTTATTTTACTGACTTGAGTCTTATTCTTGGTATTAAAGAATCATTGTACTACAACCCATAACAATGTAAATCCTTCCCATCCTAAACTTCAAAAACAAATGGTAGAAGGTGGAGGTCTGAAGATTTATTCCAAGGCCATAATCTATGCCACAATTACTAGAAGGGAACTGAGTGAATAGGTGTGTTTCTGTGGGATTACATCTTTATTACAACCACACAGAACAGCAAAATTGAAGAAATTATTCTAATAATTACACAGCTGTTGGAAAAAGTCTGATACATGGTAGCTGACTTATATGGAAATAATTTTTGGGAACTATTTCCTCTTGTAGCAACACAAAATGTATAAAAATTGATGCCTTGTTCAAATTCTTTGTACTAATTTATCTTTTCTAGTTCATAATGCAACTGCTTTCAAGATTAGTTTAATCTTACAAAATATGTACAATGAGCTTTCCCTCATTGACTGGTTTTCAAAGGCAAATTGTTCATTCTTTCTTAATCTGACAAAATGAGGCGAAATAATACTGTGGATCCCGGGTTACATGTCCTGAGAAAGAATTAAAGTCACTTGAAAATCAAAGATATTTACAAGGCCTTTGACTTACTTCCTGGTTTTGCAGCTTTTGAATTTTTTTCTGAAAAGAAAGTAAAAAAATCTCAGAAAGAGGGCGAGAATCTGTAGAGCAAGTTTCTTTTTGCTAATTCTTCGCTTTCTTTGCTAATCAATTAATTCTTTGCTTGCTTTGCTAATTTGCTTTCTTTCAATTGCTTTCTTTGGTACTTAATTAAATTAATCCAGCAGCATTTTTGAAGTCACATCATACTGAAATTCAAAACAGCTATGACTGTGAATGTCTTTGATAATGGGATGAAAGGCTTTTTGTGTGTGTGTGCATAGTTGTATAAGAAACCCTCCAGGGTGATACCATAAGGCTTCCTTATTTATTCATCTTTGAACATTATTTTCAGGTGCATGGAAATCACTTCCAAGACCCTCCAGAAGAGATCTGTTTTCAGCTGCTTCCAAAAGGCAGTCAAGTTCAGAGCCTCCTATACCATGAGAAAGTGGGGAGGAAAGATCAGCTTTCCCCAAAAATATTGAATCCCTCAATCTGATTCTGATTGGTAAAAGCAGCCCTGAAACTACCAAGCCATAAACTTTAAATTATATCTCAAAACCTAAGGAAGCCAACATAGGGGCCATAGCGTATAAGTGCAATGTGCTCTCATGTGCAAGTGCCAGATTCTACATCAGCCCCATTTTGGACTGCCTACAGCTTCTGAATGGTCTTGTAGAATAGCTGCAGAAAATCTAAACAAGTATTAATGAGGGTGTGGATCACTATGGTAAGATCCCAGGTAGGGCTGCAACTAGAGCACCTGTTCCAGTTGGGCAAATATCCCCCCCCCCCCCCATAATATATCAAACAGTAGAAAGTTATGGCTTGGGAAATAACCACATAGGATCAATCATCAAGTAAAAATGTGGTTTTTCATTAAGATCAATTGATCTCAATAGTGAACGATTAATACTAAATCTTAATAGCTGCTGGATTTAAAGAATAAGGGAAAGGGAAGAGGAGGAAACCAACCACCAATTACCTGTAGTCATATTGTAGTAAAAATGGGCTGCTTTTTCTGCAGGAACTGTTAAACAGAACAAAAATATTTAATTGTTTTGGATTCTATATACAAGAGTTATGGACATAGAAATAGATATATAGATACATAAACACACATATTAGATGCACAGCTACTTTCTTCAAAGAACTTTATATGTTTCACAGAATTTAGCCCTTAATCAAAGTCCATGAGACCTTACCAAGGCTAGAGGGAAAACTTCCTCGGGTCACAAAATCATGGAATCAAAGGTCCTTACTCATGATGAAAGATGAGTGGCCATGTTTCTCTCTTCCCCCATCTTTCTCCTAGACCTCTCAGGACCAATTCCATTCCCCATCCCCAAGAATACAGTAGTTAGAGGACCAACTGATTTCTAGAAAAGCTAAATACCACAACAATCCAGTTTCAAACAAAAGTTTAGAAGCTTGTTCTTCTCTTAAAAGTAGCTATCTAGATTTATGGTTTGTAAGGACAAGGTTGCTGTAATAAGAAGAGGGAGACCAAGATTCTAATCTATCTCAGCCACTGAAGCTCACTGGGTGATTCTAGACCAGGGGTGCCCACCCAAACTTGGGCCATTTTGTGACTTGTGGACTTCAACTCCCAGAATCCCTCAGCCAGCTTTTGCTCTCTCAGCCAGCTTTTGCTGGCCAAGTTTGCCCACCCCTGTTCTAGACTCACTCTGCATCACCCCATCCTACTTCCCAGGAAGATGTTTGCATAGATTGCCTTGGATGCTTGAATGAATGGCTGGATAGAAACCTAATGCATGCATACATACAGTACATATGTACCTTTGTCATGTTTTACTTTCAAGGGTGTCTTTTCAACTGTTTTTCCTGTAAGTAAAAGAAAAAGAGAGAAAAACCAAATACAATATTTAAACTGAAGCTCATACGATCCACTTTATTAACATTAAGGTAAGTGAGGAAGGAAAGATATTAGCAAATTCAGAGAACAATTAATTTTTCATACAGTCTTTTAGAAGTCAAAAAACCTAGTCTTACCATGTTTTTCCTTCTTTTCTCTCAGAGATTTTTCTGCTTTTTTCTCATCTGCAAAGAATATGGGGTTAAACTTTAGGGGACTTGGATTTTTGCATATTGTTTCACAAACCCTTGGAGAAAACAAGCTTGTGATTTCCGTCTGTCAGCAGCAGGGAAGTTAAATGTGGTCGGAAACAGAACAGATCTTATATTTGCAGATTTACATGCTCTTCTATGGACTTAGATTGAATCATATTTCAAGTGATTTGATATATGCACAGATGTCTTTCTTCAGCATCCTTTTTTTTTTCAGGCAGTCCTGAATACAGTCAGTCAACTGTGACTTCATACAAGGAGACAGACTGAAATTAACTAAGGTGCAGAGCTGGAGCATCGCTGCCATTCTGATACTTCCTGCTGAGAATAACAGCAGGTAGTTGGCAATTTGCCATAAAGCTGTTCATTCTATCTGCCCCCCTCCCCCTCCCAGATACAGCTCACTTTAATACAACTTCAGTCTCTATTTGCTCAACTGTGAGCAGCCTGGCATAATCTCTCCACATGCTACATTACCCTCCCAGACACTAACAGCCAGATAATTCCAAGTAAGTGATTAAAGTTTGCGGCTATCTTGAAGATGAAGCGAGTGATAAAAATAGAATATTTTAGAATTTGAGGCAGATCTTTTAATGGGACAAATTTAATTAGTTTTTATGGTAGTCAGCAGATGTATCAGCTGAAGTTCTGGGTACATTAAGCTCCATCAAGTACACAATTCTTGTGGCTTGTTATTACATACATACCACATATGTATAAATATGTATGTATGTATGTATACACATACCATATATATATAACATATATTGTACACACACGTGCACACACACATGTGTGCACAATATTTGTACAATATGTACATATACATACATATATATTATATGTTTACCTGAAACTTTGAGTTCAGCTGTTGCTTTTTCTGGTCTTTCTATTGGGTGGCATGGAGATAGAAAGAGAAAGAAAGAAAAATAAATATATTTATATAAAGCTGCATACTTTTGAAAGTTTGGGCCTGTTTTCGATGCAGGCAGTTATTTATATATGAGTATAATAGAACCTGCCCATTACAATCATACATTGTAAAGTTTGTAAAAGATCAACTTAATATTATGACCTTTTAGTGGCAGTCATTAAGTGAATACTATGATTACTAAGGAAACCCATGGTTCTCTATGGGTGTGGTTTTGCAGAAAACCGGAAATAAGTGCCAGTTTTCAGCCAAATGATCGTAAAACACAGTCATGTGATCCCAGGGTGCTGCAAATGGCCATCAATGTGGCTGTATTGCCAAGCGATCAAATGACCATTGGAACTTTGAATCTGGGTTGGAAATACTTCCAAAGTAAGTCTGTTGTACCTTTGAATGGACACTAAGTGACCAGTTGTATATCAAAGACTACCTGAATGGTATATGTTGCATACACTGCATACAATGGCACTTTTGTTAAATTAATGTAGAAATATTTCACTTGTAAAAACAAGCTGTACACATTGCCCCAAATATACTTTTTCCAAAGGCAATGGACTTTATTTTTCCTTGAAGACATTTCACTTCTCATCCAAGAAGCTTCTTCAGTTCTGGCCAAAGAATTTTCTTGGATGAGAAGCAAAATGTCTTCAAGGAAAAACAAAGTCCAGTTGCCTTTGGAAAAAAACACCTTTGGAACAACCACGACCTGGATGACTGAGAATCTCCAGAGACATCAAGCTGTACACGCTGAATTACCCTAATCTAGCCTACAATATATCTGAGAAAATATAAGTACAGTGAAAATGGAAACTTCGAAGATATAAAGAAGTTGACAAGAATTATAGATATTATGAATTAGATTTTTGTTGTTTTATTTTCCTACAAGATAAAAGTGCTAATCTAGACCTATTATTCAAGATATAGACTAGTCTTCTTGAATAAATGTCTTTCAGATATGTTGGATTATGTTTCCGACAATCCATCAGCCAGAAGATCAATGGACACTGGTTCAGGATAAAAGTGATAGCTGGAGGGTGCCCATTAGGAAAGTCTGATCTGTTTTAATGCCAAAACTGAATATATTGGATTTTGCCTTGGGACTTGATATTATTGTTTTAACATGATCTGTTCTGCAGATTATGTCCAGTCATTTTATATCCTTGCAACATGGCAGACATCTAAAATTATTTGAAATATTGATTATAGCTTCAAATGAGGGGCACATCAAACAGCTCAACATTTATTGAGTAGAAATATAAGACATAAATAAAAAATAAACATAAATGTAGAAGGCAGAGCCTTGTTTTTTCATGCAGCTATGTTGCATGAATGCTATTTTTTAGATTTAAATAATTAAAAATAGAATGCACCAATAGTCTTTTTAATGCAAATAAAGTCCCTGGTGTTCCAAAATACTAAACATCTGCCACAAGCAATTAATTAGAGATCTAGCAAAATAGATAAGCAGTGAAAGAAAGATAGAAATAGACAATGACTTTTGAAATATGATTCCAATTACCTACTTCTGTTCATTCCTATTATGATTGATAGATATAGAAATAGATAATTCAGGGTTTCTTTCATGCTTCTATTTTTACCACCCTCATTTAAAAATAATGCAAAGACTATTCTAACACATTGGTATTCATAGATGTTCTTCAGTTACCTATCAGATAGGAGACAACTGATAATGCAACACAATAATCAATGTAGTAAGACATTATCTCAAGAGCAGCAATCTATATACTTGTGCAGCTGCCCTCTGTACTTCCAGCAGGGGCACAAATATTTAAAAAGAGCTATTTGAAGCATAATATTATATTAATTATATATTGATTATCACAACAGTGTTGTGTTACAGTGTTACAGTCTTTTGAAAAAATTGGTAAAACTAAAGTATGAAATTAAATGCAAAATCTTTCTTGGAACCAAGACTAAATTTGGCTAGAAGAAAACCATGTCATCATGTGTTGCTAAATTTGTACTCAAGTTCAGAGATAATGTGATCAGAAGGAGTTCATTTTGTAGTCATGGAAGTCCTGCAGTAGACAGATGTATGGATTGTGGGATTTAAAAAATGCTATGCAACTATTAATGCTTCTAACAGAGGTTTCCAAACTCTTCAGCTCATTAACCCTTCATAAAATTTTAGGTTGTTCATAAACCCCCAAACATTTACCAGATAAAATAAATACTACTTTAACTACTAGTGATGATGATGATGATGATGATAATATAATACACAAAAGGAACAGACTTTATACATCTCAGAAAAATCCCTTCAATAACTAAGTTGTTGATTGACAATACCTGAAGAAATAAAGCAAGCTACAATTATACCTTTGTGTGTTGAGTTTAACTATCTGTGATAAGTAGTCTGTGTGCTTGAAACAGAACAGAGAGTCACAACAATTTTCAGCAATTATTCTCTATATTTAAACATTTGTTTTGTAGAAAACTGCCACTTGTAATTCACAACAGGAAACACACTGCTTCTTTGCGCATGGATAGTTTCCATAAATCATAAAAAAGAGATGCCTCCTGAGAACAGCTACAGCTTATATTCTCTGAGATCCTCTATCCAAAGCCTCTTTTAATTACATTTACTTTGCAATATAACTAATTCTTACTATATTACTTAATATTATGCTCTCTGTGGCAATAAAACACGATATGTAGCACAAAGATGAACTGTGCCTGCCCGGGTTTTGGGTTTTTCATCGGCCGAGGGCCCAGGGCAGTGGTGGTGGGGTTGCGGTTGTCATCAAGGAGGACCTTTGTCCTAGGGAAGTCACTGTTTCCCAGATATCCGGTTGTGA
>JAEANM010003639.1:2067-22059 GCA_017656035.1 Myanophis thanlyinensis
CGAATTGCTGGAAAGTGGCTTCTGCCACCACCGCCGCCGCCGCCGCGGGCACGTGCCCCAGTCGCACCGGCGAACCTGTAGCCGAGAAGCTGGACCGGCCGCCTTCGCCTGCGGGAGACGCCGCTGCTTTGATACGCAGGGTGATCTTCCGCCGGCACTTGCTCGGAGGTTCTCGGAGATCCTCAAGACTGGCTTCAGTTCAGAAGCAAAGCGACGCATTGGTTTTCGTCAGGTAAGGAAGGCATGCAGCTTGAATCTTCCACCACTGGTGTTGATGTTACACTGGGGACAAATGGGCTTCGGTCTCTCTCTCTCTCGCCCCACCCCCCCACACACACAATATTTAAAACTGATCAACGACACTGGCCACTTTTCCTGGGTCTTTTTTTTTTTTTTGGTCAAGATGGGACAGATGGTTGGACACGATCAACTCTTTAAACAGCAAGCGCAAACATAGATTTGGTTATTAGTAAATAGAAATAATCAAGTCTCTGCTCCCTTTTTGCCGTCTTCAAGTATGAATTATTTATGTCTTTCCAGAAAATTTTGAAAAAAAAAACAAAAAACCACAACAACATTACAATTCTTCTCCTTACCTCCCCTGTATTTTTCCCCATTATGTATCTCTACTATTCCAGTGAAAGAATCCTGGAGACTAAATCATTCCTTTAACTCGTCCATCCTCTCCAGGGACAAAAATCACCTGGGCTTAATTAATGAGGGAATGCGTATGAGGGATGCGATAGTACACTTTGCTGATCCCACTTGCCTGTGGGAGAAAAGAGCAAAGCAGGGGTAGAGAAATTCAAAAGGACTCCCTTTTCTAATTTTCAAGCTAACCTCCTTTTGTTTGAGTGAACAAAAGAGATTACAACTAGCAGCTGTAGGAGTAGGGGTAGAACAATTTTGCAGGATGCAGTAAAAATGACTAATTATAAGATGGCAAGATAGATCTACTGTATCTTAAGTTTGGAAGGAATGCGATGTGATGGGGTGCTAGTTAAATATTAAGTAGAAGAATATACTCTTGGTTTCTTCAATCCCTTTGTCCTTGTTATGGCTGATTTTATGTAGGAAACATCATTGTCCTTTAGTTTTGGGCTAGTGGATAAATTAAAGAATTTCATTTCTCTTGCTATTCTCAAGCAGTTCTATCAGGAATGAAAAATGGGAGAAATATCAAGCAAGTGAAATGGGAATTTAATTGCCCAAAGAAGAGTTCTGTGTAAAGTCCTACTGGGTTTATTCAAAAATGTATTGTCATCAATTAGGATGATTCTGGACTAGCACGAGTTGTACTTTGGTTTGCAGAAAACTCTTAGATTTGCCCTGAAGCATTTACAGAACTGAGTTATGACAATAAAGATAGTTTCTAATTCAAACATCTTGGTAAGCAAAGCATACAGTGCCAGTGGAATGGAAAGTTCGTTATAGATTTGACATACAAATATCAGGAAAAAAACATGAGCTGCTTTGGACCATGGTCATTTTGAATTCCTCTGCAGCCCTGGCATGGTAACATCTAATAAATGTTGAGTAGTCTTTCCCTCTCCAATTTTATTTGGACAGAAGCCCCAGTGTTTTAAACCTTTTCTCTGAAGTTTGGCAGGTTCAACTTCTTAGGAGAATGTCCCAGTGTTAAATAAAATCCAATCTCATTTGAATATAGCTTCATCACCTGGTAAATTATTTTAATCCAGATAATTTGGATCCTGCCTGGCATGAATAATGACAATATACAATTCCAGCTCCTTTTGAAAAATCCTTATCCCAGGGAAAAATGAGTAGGACGCATAGAGAATTTCAGGGTTCTTCCATCTGTTTCTCATCTGCTTCTAGAATCTAAAATGGCTTTAGCAATGTATCATTTCCTCCTGTCATGCTTGCAAAAAAAGTGCCTAGAACAAAGTATCAGAGAAGTCACTATCACTCAGGTGAAATGTAGGCAAAACCATATAGAGAGAGAAAAAGACAATCTGATTCCAATCAAGATAATGTAAAATCATATACTGAATTCTGCAATTTGAGGCATTTTTAAAGAAAAATGAGTTTATTGAGTTTTCTTTCAGGGAATTACAAAAAGGTGAGATATACTGTGAACTAAATCCAGATGATCAGCAGATTAAGTCTCTAGCATTCTCAGCAAAAGGATATTTTCTTAATAAATGTCAGCAATGTACCCTTCAAAAGAGCATTAGAAATCTCCTACAAAGCATCAAACAGATTTGGGGGAGCATCCACATCTCCCTTAGCTTTTGCTCTTACTCTGCAAGACCTCTTTGTAGTGGGAATTAAAAAGGTTGTTTTCACTTTGTTCTTTCTATACAGCAAGAACAAATCTTTAGCTAGCCAGAATTGTCGGTTTTCATATGTTTGAATGTTACTACAAATTAAAGTGTAGTATATACAAAGTATGAATACGTCAAATGACTGGAAAAGTGTATTGTGAGAGATGTGTTTGGCTGAAGCTGTTGTTCGAGTATACCAATTTTGGTTTGTTATAGTATATATGTAGAACAACTGGAAATGTCAAGATAATCTTGAATGTTGCATAAATCTGTGCATAAATGTGTACATACATGATTACATGCTTACATATGTCATAGAGGTATCCCAAACTGAAATTGCAAATGCTTCCTCTAAATCAGAATTCAGGCTCCCAGCAAAAGTGGAGTGGAGGTGAATCAAATACAAATAGAAATGCAGCAGGTTCAAGTGGGGTTGTGGTGGAATAATGAATAACCTTCAGTTGGTAAACAGCTATCTGCAAACTACACTATGCGCATTCTATATTTCATGGGTTCAGTCTTCAGCCAGAATGCATAATCAGTGCCATTGCATACTTTCCCCCATTTTGGGGAAAGTTACATCTCAAGTTTGTCCTTTTCAAAGTTGCATGCCCACAATTAAAAAGACTGTAAAGGCTTAAAGCAGGTGTTGAGTTTTCTCTGCTTGTTGTACAGTAGTCCTGATGAAAAAGCTGCAATTTTCATTGGCAGGAAATTGCTGCTTTGGTACAATTGCAGAAAGTTTTCTCCCATTGCCAATGGCCGCTTTAGAAGAGGGCTTTTTATGAAGGCTGCAGCAGAGTCTTCCTCTCCATAATTAACATACTGTATGTCGCATTTGGGAGAAAACACCCATTAAGTGCAAAAATGTGTTTAACGTTAGTTCTAATTTGGCCTTGTGTTGATTTTCATGTTGCTTTTTCTTGCTTGCAGACTTCTGATCAGAAAACATGAAAGTAATATTGATTCTGGTTGCTTTTCCTACATAACAAAAATTTAATGGACATACTTTATGCAGTATTACTTTGATAAGTCCTGAAGTGATATAAAGTAGAAGTACAAGTAAAGTAGAAGAAAAAAGCTAGCAAAATTACAATTTAAAAATATGAAATGTAGAGGAAAGACGTTTATAGCAACAGCTATAATGTGTGAAGTACTTTGAAGATTAAAGCACTGTTTAGCTTTCAGTGCTACCTGGAAAGCATTCCCGATGAGTCTTGAATGTAAAAACCAGTGAAGTGTTCTAGTGAAAAATTATTTTAAATTCCACCATTTGGTATTTGAGACATTTATTTGATCCAATATTTGAAGAGACTCAATTGCTAACTGAAATGAAGGGAAATTTCTTCTATCTCTAAACAATAAGTAGAACAAGAAGTTTTATTCTCTTTAGTTATCGGAATCAAAATCAGCACTTTTGGGCAATTATACCTATATGTAATAAAATTGTTTGGCAACTCACATTTTGTAGAATATTTGATAGCCCCCAGGTTACATTCAGGTCATGTCACCAACATTTGGCTACCTGATTCTCACTGCCACTATGTTTCATTTTAGAGTTGGGCTTGTTTTGGGGGTCAGGTTTGTTTACTAATAATATGCAAAACAACTTCATGAAGAGTTTATGTATTATTATTTATTATTTGGATTTCTTAACTGCCACTCTCCTGAGGGACTCGGGGTGGTGTACAATCATCTAAAAAATAGAGTTAAAATACAAAAATAGACTTAAAATATAAATTAAATGGTTAAAAATTAAAATTATAAAAAAATTAAAATTTAAAAATGTTTAAAAACTAATGTTCGGCCAGACCGGCCTGTTGGAACAAATGGGTCTTTAATGTGTGCCGGAAGGTCCGCAGGTCTGTAATGGTCCAGATCTCCAGGGGCAGTTCGTTCCAGTCCGGATCTCCGGGGGCAGTTCGTTCCAGTTTGTTCGTTACCAGGCTTAATATGTTTATCATTTACTTATTTGTTTTACTGTTCCTCCTCCCTGACTCTCTAAGCCTTCCCAAATGCTCCAAATCAGATTGAAGAAGGTTCAGCCCACAACCCTCATTAATATAGCTGCCTATTTCTAACCTGCTCTGGCAGCTCCCAATGAAACAAAACTGTCACAGAAACCAGTGTGCATCTCTTATATACAATGAATAATTTCACTTCAACATATCCTATTCCTTTGTCAAAGCTTACATGTCTCAAGAACAAGTTGGTGGGTAGTAGGTTACCATGTACACACATATAGCATATGTCATATCTGAATGAGGAATTTAAAAGGTATAGCCTAGGTGGGTTATCTATGGCCCCTAGCTTCCCTTTCAAGATATCAAATTTGTTTATTTGGAATAATGGGAGTTTAAGAGAGAAAATTTGTGCTTTAAGTTTGGTAGAAGTTTAATAAACAGCCTCTCCCTTCTAAGACCCATGAATGTCAATTTTTTCCAGCAATTTTGTACAGTGGTTCTTGCATCCATGATCCTCTTCCCTTACACGTTATTTTACTGGTTGAGAAGACGACTAATAGAATCTCATCTTGAAGTGTATGATGCTATAGTGCCAAATCCTCCTGCAAGTGACCTCATCTAATTAAGTAGTGGATTCCTATTTCATCCCCAAACCATCTTTCTTTCTTTCTTTCTTTCTTTCTTTCTACCTAGCTCCACTTTCCTACTTCAGTCATGAACAATGTCTGGCTAGTTTCTCAGTTTACATTATAATTAGTTAACAAACTATATTTTGTATCATGGTAGCCACAGCATTTAATTTATCCTACTATTAGTGTTTTTTGGGAGTTGGGACTTCTTTCTTCATCCTGCAAGATTTCAGCCAATATGGCTTTGGTCTAGTGGGTTACTATAATGAAATACCTCTTTCTGTCTTCCAATTGTGCCTTGTCATGAAGATTTCTGAAATGATAAAACAGGTACAGAATGTCTACCAATCATTTCTAAAAGGGACACCTGAAAAAGCCCTAGAACACACTGAATCACCTTGGATATGGAAACTGTCATGATTTTATATTATAATTTATGGCCTTCCTTTTTGAAGGTTGAATTGTTGAAGCTGATTGCACTAAGAAATGCTTGTAACTGTAATTTCAACATACTTGGAACACCCCAGATTGGAGAAGATCTTAATGTGGAGAATCTGTGTTCCCTTTCAGAGTTTTATGTAAGAATGGACAACTGCATCTATTTCCAGTAACTCACTAGACCTCCTCAGTTTCATATGAATTAATTCATAGTTGTCATTTCCAATTTCTTCATTAATCCTGCATTTTTAAAGAAAAATATTAATTTTTTCATGAAATGTGTATTTTTCTGTGAAATGCATATTTTACATAATTCTGGTACCAGGAACAATTTTGCAAAGTTCCAATAGAGGAAAATTCCAAAGGAAGTCTGTGTTCTGATCTATTTATTAGTCAGAAAGCCTGGCTCAGATCAGTTTGTTTAAAAATAAATGTCAAGCATCCCTATGAATCAATATTGTCCTATAATGATTCTTGAATTAGTCAAAAATTTTATTCTGTAATATATAGTTGGGGATTGGAAGTATTGTGGAATTCAGTAATTAATGGTGATATGACTTTACTTTTGTGCCTATCATTGGTGTTACATTATGGGTAGACCAGAGCCAAAAATAACCCCTGAGCTACACAGGATTTTGACTAAGCCTTGAACCTTCAAAACTCTGACTAAGCTTTGGCCTCTTCTACCTATAAATAAGTATGTTATGGTAGAAAATCTACCTTGCAATAGTATTGCCATGGCATCATAAAGCCACTCTACCTAATAATCTCACTATCATCGTACAAAGCCAATTATCTCCTAATCAGTCCAACATATTTCCCAATCTCCCGCACCTCCTCTTTGCTACCCTGAGTCCATTTGGGTTAGGTGGCCAATAAATGTAAATAAATAAAGCATAATCTTTTAGAAAGAAATTCAGTCTTCTTTTATCCCCCTTAAATGTAATTATTTAGTAGTGCTAAAAAGCCTTTAATCAAGCCAGAGAAGATAAAGAGGCAAGCCATGGCAGGATAGTAATCGTACCGCAGCCTATTTGGTGTAGAAGTAATTGGTATATTAATATATATATATAACTGGTATATAATAATTGGTAGTGTCAATTTCAGAGCTGCTAGAGAAAGAGGAAGGCAGCTTCTTCTTTCAATACCATCTGAGCTTCAAGAGGCTGATACTAATGAGGTAGGCTCAGTAGCAGGAGAATGGGATTCTTCTTGAAAGCTGCACAACCCCTGCAAAAGGAGGGGGGGATGAGCCACAGCATGCATGAAAGAGGAGGCTAGGCTTCTGCAGAAACTAGCTGACTAGTGAAAGTGGGTAAGACCATTCCCAGTTCCATACAGTATTTCTAGAGTGACTGCAGAGAGATAGAAAGCGAGAAGCAGCATGGTCTGGGGTGGTTTTGAAGTGGCAATACTACAGCAGCTCTCATTGTAAAAAGCACCCAAGCAGGAGGGAGAAAACAGGACAGTACAGCATTAGCAGTTGGTGTTGCATTCAAAGAGGCTGTGATGGTCTGTACTGCTAGTAGAAGAGACAAGGGGAAAAAATCAGTAAGGCACAGCTGAGACAGCATGAGTAGTCACCCTTCCCTTTCATGCCTACATAAACATGCCCAAATAGAATGCACAATTGCTGGGCATTGACATTTCTCCTCTTCTTTCTTTTACTGGTTCTTCAATTTGATGAAAGAGACTTTTCTTTCCCAGAAGATAAACATCATCTGTTTGAACCTCAAGACTTTTTCTGGTTGTCTTCACCCTCTTCTGGTTTCCTGGGCTTCATTTAATTTGGAAAGTAAAGTATCAAGAGGGAATTCCAATCCTTGGGTTTTTTTTTCAGTAGCAGTGATGTTGTTACTGTTAAGAAAGTTGTTGAAAAAGATACCTTTCTCTGGGAAAATTCAGAAAATCATATACCCAATTTCTTTCTCTATAAAATGGAAGGATTTTGAAAAACTCTTGGAAAAGTGTAGCATCTTCCCCGCCCCCGGTCCCCCACCACACACTTATTAAAAGTGTTTGCAATAGAATAGCTGGCCTAGATTCGTGGCCACTAGTCCATCACATAATGATGATTTTCAACTTGAACGCAGATTGCCACCTGCATACGCTACTTTGCTGAAATTGGACAACCCACCACTCAGCATGGTGGCATCATTATTTCACATACATCAATTCTTTTGATGGACCCTTTGCAAGTACACATCATATTGCAGATGTGCATTATCTGCTTGTTGGTTTTCTGTATCAAGCAGCCACCAATGCTAATTTAGTTCCAGAGGAATTGTTCTAGATGATGTAATTTAATGTCTGGAGTGCCTGCCTATCTGTCACTACAAGCACATTGATGGAGATCTTGAGAACATAAACAGGTACCAACATATCTGGGAGAAGTGCCTTCATTCACAAAATGGCAATTGATTGAACTATCCTGCTTCCCAGCTGTTATGTAAATAGGAGGTTGTTCACGTACCAGCATATCCATCTCATTAACAGAGGTAGATAGGTTGAAGGCTTTATGTGGTTCTTGTGCTGCAGGGAAATTAGGCATGATTTATCATCACTTAAAACTTCAGCTTGCCTACAAATTTCATCTAATTAATAAAAAACAAAAATGGCTGCTCTGTAATCTTTTTTCTCTCCTTGTTATGGGACAATTGAGTTCAGTTTTTTTTTATCATCCAGATCTAGAACAGTCCATTCCAGACTGAGTCATGTTTCTTCATGTCTGTATCATACTCCTTAAAAAGATTAAGTAGCCCGTGTTCAGCCCGAATAAATGTATATCTGCATGCATTATTTAATGGTTATTCCACTTAAAATACTGTATGCAATCTGAAAGCTAGTAAAAGGACAGCAAGTATAATCATTATCTATGTCTTGCAGAAAAATGCAATGCCACATTGCATTTATTAGTGTGTGCTCAACTTTACACTGAATAAATATATAGCATCAACGGGGAAGAAACCTTGCAACAATTAATAATCGGTATTGTGTGTTTTGAAAGGCTGTTGATATTGAATTAAAGCAAGCTAAGCCAGAGCCAACACCAAAGACAACAAAGTGGTACCTAGTAATGAATCATTCCCAGTTTTAAGCAATCCTTGCTGTGCAAATCCAATTAAATTTGCTTTGAGAGTAACTATTTCATAAATAAAAATTTAGCCATAACATGTATATAGGTAGCCCTCGAATTGCAACCCCAATTGACCCCAAAATTTCTGTTGCTTTGTTAAGTGAATTTTATCCCATTTTACAACCTTTCTTGCCACAGTAGTTAAGTGAATCCCTTACAGTTGCTAAGTTAGTAACATGGTTATTTATTGAATTCCCTATTGACTCTGCTCGTCAGAAGGTGGTAAAAAGTGATCACATGACTCCAGTACACTGCAACTGTCATAAATATGAGTCAACAACCAAATTTTGATCACATGACCATGGGAATGCTGCAAAATGGTCATCAGTGTGAAAAAAGGTTATAAGTCACTTTTTAAAAGTGCTGTTATAACATTGAACAGTCAGTAAATGAACTGTTGTAAGTTGTATATACAAAAAGGGGTAGGAAAAATAATTTGAAATATTGAAAAAATATATTCCCTCATTTTGAAACATTAATTTACTCTAGATTTCACTGAATTATTTTTATATTTATCATTGTCCATCTGTTTCAAAAAAAGGTCAAATTATTCTCAGTTTGTTCTGAAATTCAGATGCTCTGATGCTTTGTCATAACCAAGAAGATTCAGATTTTCCATCTAAACTTTGGAAGCTTTTGAATCCTGAATCTTCTGCTTTCTAGAAACGTATTTGATACATCGTGATTAATAGCATATAGATAGAAGTCCATATGACTTTGAAAAAAAACATTTCCTCTCACAAAAGCATCCAAACACAAGGATCCTTGGGTATGTCATTCATGAGCAAACATACTGAATACTTAGTTGTCCTTAAAAAAAAGCTAGCTTGCTGTATTTTTGCCATTTCAAATATTGCTTAAGGGATGTGGAAGGGAATAGAGTCCTCATAAAAAAAAAATCTATCTTAGACTTCTTTTTTTTTAATTAGGGCAAAGAACAGCAACTATAATGGCATCATAACAACAGTGGCAAATTTCTTAGAATTTGGTTTAATTTGTCTTGGGTGAGGTAAGATCTTAAATGTATTTATTTACTTAATTGGTTTATCTACTCCATCCATACAACCAGAAGATGGTCTCTAACCAATGGCCAGCACCAAGCCAAGTTTTTAAGGTCTTGTAAAAGGCCAATAGGGATGGGGCCATTTTAATCTTGAGGGAAGAATGAACCAAAGGGACAATACCACGATGGCAGAAAAGGTTTTCCTTCTGGGCCCTGCCAACCAACAGACCTCTAGCTGATGGTATCCAAAGCATGCCTTTACTGCTCTCTCTTTCTCACTCTCTCTCTATCTGTCTGTCATTGTAACTTCCTCACTTTTGAACATCAGTGCATTTACTAATTATCTTTATAGGAAATGCAGCTTCACTAGAGAAGCCTCTAAACTGCATATCTTACTGATGTTTTGAAAATATTTAATGGGCTCAGTCATTAAGAATATATCTTCTTCAGGTGCCATTACAGGAAATAAGAGTTTACAAGAACAGAATGGGTTTTTATCAAATATCATTTAGTTTTCCTTATGTTTTGTGAGAGATTTCTCAGGGATTTCTGCCCAATAGTGATATAAAAACTGCAATTATCCAGTGAGTTTTATGAGAAAGAAGGATGTTTTCAGTACTTAGAATGGATTTCATTTATAATACACAGGGTTTTTTTGGCTCAACATGGAAGCAAATGTATTTCTCTCTGCACTTTAACCTTTGTTGAGATTCTAGAGACAAATTTTATCTGCACATATGGCTGTTCACAAATGGATTTTTTTTTCCATTTAGAAACATGTCATGTCCTTTCAAGGTGCTTTGCATTTTTGCCAAAAGGATAGAGTAGAGACACTGTTTATTTATCATTCATTTACTCAGGTGACATTGCCTCAATGAAGAATTTTATTGCATGGGAAGAGCAGCTTTCTTCCATCACTAAAATACTAAATGCAGTTGTTGAAAAATAGCAATTGTAGCTCTAGCTTTGCTTTGCTGTGGGGATGGGGATAACACTTTCAAAACTATGATTGTGGTAGTATATGGTATTACTGTAAGCAAAGAAATATCTTCTTTGTTTTCCTGCATCCATTTCATTCAAAGAACTTACTCCTAATTGGGGGTTTTTTTCCTTGCTTTTTTTTAGACTTGGCCTTTAAGATGATGAATTTTGACTTATTTATTTTTAGCGTTTGTATACTACCTCTAGCAAGTATGAAATACAAGCTCCATTATCTTCTCTTCTCCACATCCCTCAGGAACAATTTCTCCCTTCATCTTCCCCATTAATGTGAGGTAGAATATTACTCAAGTAATCCACAAAGGACTTTCTGCTTAAAGGTTTTAAACCAGCCCTTTTTGTAGCCACAACTTTAGCAGGAGCTTTACCCACCCAAGTTAATAGGTAATAACCTTTAACTACACTTTATGTGAAACTTCACTATTTAATTTACACATGTCAAGCTGATGTTAAAAGACATAACTGAAAATGTCAATTGAAATAGTGCAAAAACTTTTGTAGCGTATTGCCTTTTGTTTGGAATGTATTTACCACGATGATGTACTTGATCATTACTGCTTTCAAACTTTTTTGAAAATGTATTCTTATGGCCCACTCGGGAAGGGCTTTAATTTTAGGGGTTTTTTTAAAAGCATATTCTCTTTTCATATCATTTCATTCCAGATATGTGAAGAGTCAGATTATTTGAATGACTAACAAAAAACATAAATTGCTGGGTATCTATATTAAGCTGCTGACCCTGTCACTCATTGACCTGCTACAACCAAATTGAAATCAGGTAGAGTTGCTCAGGAGCTATATTGAAATAAAACAAAAATAATCAGCACGCTGGAAAAGACATGTTGTAATTTAGTTAATTAATTTTTTTCTCATTGGCATTCTGTGACATGATATATGATGACTAACTTTCCAAACAGATGTGGACTGGTCTAAAATCTGGAAAAGAGAATTCTATAGCTCCTGGGACAATGCTGATTATGTTGGAGATCCCTTTCTTAGGGTCAAAACAGAAACATCCAGATTTGGAAGAGAAATTCACTGCAGTGTTAGTGTCTTCTGCTTCCCTGAAGACCTCCAAGACTATCTTTCCAAGATCAATTTCCACAACACGAGACAAGATTCAGGCTTGCTAAAATCTAATCTTGACCCTGAATCCTCAACCATATTCCAAACTGCCTGTGAACTTTAGAATAATTCAGATTATTTGTTGAACTTCCATACCAAGAACAAATCTTCAGAGAATACATCCCACTGAAGTGGGACTTTCACTGCTGTGAGAGACACTTATAAGATTAATTGAATGTAAATATCATTGGTGATCTGGGTTTGACCTTGTTATGGCTGTCACCATGCCGCATTATGTAAGCAATATTAATTTTAATTCCTGCTGCAGTGCCTCCTCTGTTCCTAAATTAGCAATGGAATTTCCATCAATAGCTTTCTATAAGTGCCCATAGAATTCTCTGTGTTAGATTGCTCACTGCTTCTTAACTTTGCGGTAAGCAGCCTAAGCCCTGTTTAAACTGGGAAACTCTGCTGTCTGTTGTATTGGGTGCAGACTTAATAAATCTACAAAAATATTTTGGAATCCAAGATAGAAATATCTTGACATTGATGGAAGAAAAAGCATTTTTCTTTAAGATTCATTGTTATCAGGACAAAATGTGTTATTTCCTAGCTCCTAACAATGTCCTCATCTCCCTCATATTCTTCCTTTTCCTATTTCTCCTTCAGTAACACCACTGTAGTATCAGGAGGGTTAGAATGCCACTAATAGCTCATTGTGGGTGGAACATTGCCTGCTTATTATCCTTTATTGGGTGGCAGCTTTATTTCATCTGTCCAAGATGCTCCACACCATTGAGGTGACACTGCTTGCCTCATTAAGTGCAGAAATGACAGGATTTGACTGCCACATGTGCTTTGCTACGGGTTCTTTTGCATTCTGTCCAGCAGCAGCAACAGCATTGCTTTGCTGATTAGAAGCAGGAAGATGGATTATTTCATGAAGCAGCTTTGAAGGAAAGCTTCACTCATAATATTGCTGCCCGCCATCCCATCCTTGCCAGGAGTCCTTATTATTATTTTTAACTCAAAAATAATTCAAGAACTCTTGCATCACATAACAGCTTAATTACATTGAATAAACTGTTATATAAATATCAAGGAAGTAAGTTAATTAAGCAGTTGTCAGTTGTTTATACATAACCTTTTGTCATTTTTTACTATTTTTAATCTTATTCTGCCATGCTTCTTCAATAAGCCACTCAGAATTGTCAGATTGGAGAAGCATTCAATCAATTAATCAACCATCCAATTTCTTATCTAGAAGAATAGATATATAGCTGATCCCCAATGGTACAGATAGATACAAGAAGGTGGTCCAAATGTAATAGTAAGAATAATGCAATTTGTTCATATGTTCAAAATACACATTTTAGAGGTGAGAAGAATATTTTCTGAAATATAGAGGTTACTTATCTGCTGTCTGCTCCCATGTCCACCCTTGTTTTGCTGGTTTCTGCCAAAGTTTTTATCAGGACTAGCAATAAGGTGGGGAAGAAACATTTAAATACCACCTTCCGGCTTTCCAGTCCTAATATTTCTCTAAACTTCCCAAGGCTGATTTTACATTAAATAAAAATAAGTTCATTGCAGTCATTCAAGAACTATTATGTCTCCTGTGGCTCTTTACATTTGGGATCTTACTTTGGATGCCAACTTCTCTGATCAGTCATATAAATATGGATTGAATGCGATAAAACAATTGATTTCATCACGAGTGGGCATTTTGAACAGTGTAATCCTTCCGATCCTTATGGGAAAAAAAGTGACAGAACTTTAAATAATGCAGCTTTTGCATTGTGTGTAAGGAAAGGAAAAAAAACATCCGGTTACAAATTAAACATGAATGTTATGTGAATAAAGTAGTACTTTATTAGAACAGTAAATAGGATGATTGTTGAATCACTCTAAATCAGGGATTTGTTTGAGGACTGGATCAACATTGTAGTTCTCCACCGGCTGGCAAGGGGGGGTGGAGAGTAGGGTGGAGACAGGACAGATATGCATTCTGCAGCACTTTACTGCCCAAAATGGGCATGTGATACCCCCGCATGGCCAGTTTTTGGCTGTTTTGAGGGCCAGTATTTGGCCTGTTTGAGCCATTTTTCAGCCTAAGTTTTGGCCATTTTTTGGGCCGTTTCCACTGGCAGAGGCATTGCAAGCCAGTCCTTTGATATTCCCAGGCTGGCCCCATGGACTGGATTTAAGCACCCCATGGGCCAGATTCAGTCTGCGGGCCTTGAATTTAACACCCCTGCTCTAAATTATAGTGACACATTTTTTTTTTATTTTGGTAGCCTTTTTGGCAGCCACCACTGGTGGTGGGATAGTGATTCAGAACACAGAAATGTCCACCAGCAGGTGACTTCCATATATTTTAGATTTAGACTCTTATAACCCCAGTCTTTGGTTATGTTCATGAGGAAATTAAAGATGTAATCAAGAAATGTAACCTAACACATCTGAAAATCAGGATGGAAAAGAACATGGTATGGGAATGGGTAGTGTTCCATGTGCTCAAGAAGAATCTGATTCCAAGTCAACCATAGACCACCCAATTTGGACCAGATTGGGATAGCTTTGTCATTTTTACCTTATCTCCCCTACTGCTTTTAGCAATGATGTTGCCTGGGAGAAAGGGTTAATTACATTTTTGGTGGTTGTTGTTGTTTCCTCAGATACCTAGAGCAGTGTACATCCAACCACCTACTTTATTCTCAATGCAATATCTGCAAGATAAAGATAAACTAAAAGACATAGGAATGAACAATACAGCATCTTACCATTGGAGGCTTTGGGACCAAGACACTACTAGCCAAAATCTCAACAAATACATTTCACAAGATTTCTATGCTTTGATATGATTTGGACTATTTGTTATTGCATTTGTGCCTTTGACTCATCCTAGTTCTTGGCAACTATATGGACAAGTCTATGCAGTTTTCTATAGAACATTTTTGAAGTAATATGTTAGTACCTTCTTGCTATGACTAAAACAAGCTAGGTTCCATGCCTAAGACAGAACTAGAAGAATACAAGACTCCATGTATGTGTTTGTAAATGCACACACATGTGGTTATATTATTTTTAATATTGTTAATTTCAGCGCATATTAATACTATTAATATTTTAATACTTTAAAATGTTCATTTTTATTTTTTGCTGTCATTATCATGCATGGTCTAATGAAACCCACATTCTGAAAAGGTTCTGGACCCCTGAACCCGTGAATTAGAATAGAACTGTTCAGCCATTATGTTACAGTACTTCCCATTTCTGTTAATTTCATTAGTTGGAACAAACAAATAAAAATTGGCCTGGCTAGCTTAGAGCAATTGGGAATATGGAAAGCATGGGCCATATTGCTGTATATTTCCCCTTTCCCAGTTATCATACTCAGTGGTATTTTCTAGCTACTAGTTCTTATAAATTGTAACTTCTTACAGAATTCCATATTCGTTTACTTATTTTGCAGAACCCACAGTTTCAGTGAAATACAATTGTATTTCTAAAATTTAAAAAGATTCAGGTATATGATATGAATGCTAAGTATGCATGGGGTGCAACCAGTAAAGAGGAAGTAGACTGAGGGTTGCTGGATTGGCCCAATATAGTAATTTACAAGATTCCAGGTTTTGTCAATGATAAGTGAGTATTGATTTAAATGATTATACAGAAAAACACTGCATGGAAAGTTTCCCCGGCAGAACTAAAAGTGGTTGATTATTTGTAGCATAAATTTGTTTCACTCAATATTATCTGAAAAATAGGTATTGTGAAATTAAAAATTATTCAGGAGAGGAAATCTGATTATACTGAATGGAAACAGAAAATGCTGATTGTGAAAGTAATACAAATTTAACCAATTTTTGTGGCCACTTGTCATTTCTGCCTAGCTACCAAACATATTGATGAAAGCCGTATGCAGTCATCTCCAAAAGACATAGATATTCTATAGTTTGAAAGCACAAATACTTGGCTAGAGTATATTTGTCTGCTGAAGATGTAATTTGCATTGCCAGTTGCTGTTTTTTTTAAAACTACCTGCAAAGCTCCCTTGAGATATTATTTCATGAACCACATTAGAATACAAAGACCAGCAATATCTTTTATATTGCTTTTTTTTAAACATGTTCAGCTTTTTGCGGGCATCTGATTCCATGTGCAATGACACATTAAATTGGAAATTAAAAAAAATCACATCTATAATATTTGTTGTATGAGCAGGCTATTCACATTAAAGAGACCAATTACAGAAAGTAAAAAACAAAACAAAGCAAAGCAAAGCAAAACCCATTTTGTTAGGCACTGTAACAATCACATGGATGCATTTCAGTACCACTGCAGAAAATAACTTAACAGTGAACCGTAATACACCCTAGTGGTGAATATTTGTTAAATGTGTACAGAGATTATCATTATTACTATAGGTTCCCATGTGAGACACTAGTATCAACAATATACATGACGTTTTACAGATTAACATAACAAAAACATAAGGTCTTTACTCTAGGGGCCCAGCACTCTGATTGTCAATTCTGTTGAATTAACTTAGAAGCAGATGGGGTTTTTTTTCATTAACTATTAGTGAGGAAGGAAATGAAGTTTTGTTCATAATCTTTAGATAAGTGACCATATCCATAAACCAGAATTACATACACCAGGGAAATGATGGGATTTTTTTGTTATGTCTGCACTACAACCCTATTCCCCTCTGCTCAGGTGTCATTGTATGAATAATAATTATGTGGGTGTTACTGCTTGTGATCTGTATCAACCTAATTAACAATTTTGGGATGAAAGAATATGACTTTATATGAAGGCTCATATGCCCATCATGGCTGATTCTACAATGGTTTTAACAGCAAGTGTGACATATCACATTTCTTGTTTGAAGTTATGCAACTTGGTTCCAAATCACTCCTTCATATTATGGCAGTGGTCGAGTGTGTCACTAGAAAGAATAATGTTTCCATCAACATTTGAAATCATTTTAAAATCCATAGATACGTTGTGTATTTTGTGAGAGCGGGAAGTGGCATGAAATCACATGACACACAAGAACATTGGCAAACCAGATTAATATCTCAAAACCCACATAATCATCATGCAGACTCTTTGGTTTAAGCAAAACTCAGTTGCTACATTATAAGCAAGTCACATTCAGGATAAAATGCTAGGGCTACCAGATCTGGACTGCAGGAAGCCAGATGACCACTAAAGGGTATTGGAGATTGTAGAACAGTCTATATTCACTCCTATCTATTGGCCAAACAGATTTGTGCAGCCTAGATCTGGTAGCCTAATTCTGAAATGCTGGGACAATAGTGGGACATTAACTGCATCCCAGTAACTTATCAAATGAAAGGCTTCTCACTAGCTATGTCTACTATAGTTATATACAGTGCTATCAGCGTTCCAATTGTGGCCTTAATAAATTGTGGTTCTCTGGGGTTTCAGGGAAGATTCTTTCCAACTTCTGCATGGACACACCAAGAACAGAACTTGGGATCTTCTTCAACTTAGTTACAGTCACTGCAAATGATAGATTCAAACCAGAATAGATGGATGCATTTACTCATGGAGTTTTCTTACCCTATGTAACTCCTGATTGGTTTAGCCACATTTGCCCTTATCATTTTATTCTTTTATTTCTTTTTCTTTGAAGTTTTTGGCTGTTGCATTCTTCAAATGATAGCCTTTTTCATATTAATTAAAAAGGGCTTGGCAGCTGTAAAGCCCTGGCTAGTATGATTAACAACAGTGCACCTGCTGCTGAAAAAAGTCAACCAGTCCTGAGGCCACTAACTAGAAAAGAGAGGGAGATGAAGTCATTTAATACGTTATGAGACAATCCCTTGAATCAGTGCAGTGTGTGCAACAATATTGATTTTTCAACTTGTTCTGCTTCAGATGTTTGAGAATTTGCTTAATTTAAAGACTTCTTTCTATTCTGTTTTAAGAACATCTTTGTCTTGCTTAAGATGCCTTTTCTCATTTAGTCCCAGAGCACAAGACAGAAAAAGACTTTGACCCCGGTGGCTTTTTAGGATGGTTTCCCTCAAGTCTCTTGGAAGCTGTCCGAATTACTTGAGACTGGCAATATTCCTAGGATGAAACTTCACAAATTGCTAGCTGCTTCAAGCCAAAACTCAATTAGCTAGGAAATTCCTTCTGTTTTCTGGCACTCGAGAGAAAGGATGGCTTGTTTCTCACAGATTTTAAGACTTTATGGTGGATGAGTTTGGGAGTTACAAAGGGATTGGAGAAAGATGCCAATTATAACCACAGTTCTCCGATCTAGATGACCGCTGCATGGTAGCGATCTTGATTTTTGAGTCTTTGCTACCATCATCATCATCATCAGGTGTTCATCAGCACCTTTACAGTCCAAGTCTCAGAGTTCTATCAGAACATTTCTTAACATTTTAAATCTGCTCAAAAAGGATGAAGACTCCTATTATATAGGCACATGTGAAAGAAAAGTGCTTTGAGATATCACAAACACAATCTGATAATAGCTTTAAAATGCAGTTACTGTGATTTGAGCCTCCTAACTACATGGGAGCTACTGAAGTTACTTTAGAATTAGTATGTGTTTTCTGCAGTCACGCTTTGATTACTACTTCATTATTATTGCTGAGAACACTTCAGTCTTTTGTAAAACATGTTACTATAATATAATTTGGGTACAAGCAAAGCTAGATTTACTTTTTTCTCTCTAGAAAAAAAAAGGAGGGACATTCACTCCCAAATTTTTTTTTCTCCCTTTCTGTAGAAAATGGTAGAACTATATTTTTTTTTCCTGTAGAAGAAGAATCACATGGGAATGAATGCTAAAAAGGAAGAAAGGAAGGAAGGAAGTAGCTTTCCTATTCCTTGTTTTTGAGCTATTTTTGTTTGCAGAGGGGGAAAAAATGGAAACAAAATCATGTAAGAGATGTAATATTTGAAAGACTTCACATCTTCCAAGCCCCATAGAATCATAGATTGCCTATGCTGTCTACATCACATAGTAACTCTTTTGTGTTTCTGGTTGAAGAATATTAGAAGCAAGGAAAGCAACCTCTCATGACATTGATTTATAAGCACAATGGAACAAACGCACAACAAGCTTATCTATGTTTAATTGAAGCATGGTTTACCCAATCGTTTTTTTTTTTAAATTCAGATGGCATGCTAGAGGTAAAGGTAAACTGCCTCATAGGTTAAAATGGTGACCTGCATTGTTTTTCATGTGTCATATTAATTCAATTATAGACTATATATGCACACCTGATACTAAACCAGGATGTTTAAACTCTGGTTTCTGGAGCCTGGCATAATGGTCTGGTTTACATACAGCAATGAACCATAGTGGTGGACTTTATATATGACACTAAACAAACAAAACACATTCAAGTTTAATGCAATGAGTGACCCTAACTGTTGAGCAAGGTTGAAACTGCACTCTTAGCAATCATAGTGGGAGGGGAAGTATTAATTGCACCATGGACTATAAACAAGGATATGCATTGTTCAGGTTACAAATGGCCTCAGAAAAAAACTGAAGGAAAAGTAAAAGAGGCACAATGTCATTTTTTAAATTAAAAAAATTTAAAATTTGGGTGGGAGCAAGATTAAGATAAGGTAAAAAACCCATATCCTTACTTTGCATTTTGGATTGGCTTCCTCATCTACAGTTGATCTTATTTCCCTTTCTTTTGTTATATCCTTTTGTTATATTTTGTGACACCCCATAGTTCTGTTCCCTCATTCTTCCTCCCACCCCTGCCTTGTTGAACAATCCGTAGTAAGGTAATTAGGAACAAGGAAGAGTCTGGGATGGCTGTTCTGGTGTCTGGTGCTTCTCTCCCCACCTTCAACATGAATAAATCCCTTCATGTGCTCCTCTGGAGAAAACACTAATGCTTTTGTTTGGAAAATTTCTAGGGTAGGATAGAATTAATAAATCAGAGAGCTGGTGTTGTGCTGTTACACTCTTGCAATTTTAAGGCAAGCTCATGAAATTAAAAGGGGGAGGAAATTTGTTCTAAGAGGAGCTGCATATTTGCAGCCAAATCTTTTATCCACTTTATTTTCTCATTCTGTGCGCTGGTTTCCCCTTTATTCTTCCCTTTTTGTGATGCTTTGCTAGTGTACCCTACGCTGTCTGCCACATTATCATCTCCTCCTCCCTCCCTTCTCATTCTCTTCCTCCTACAGCCTTTTATTTCTAAATAGAATTCAGTGCTCATGTTGATTTATGAAAGCCTATCAGTCTTGGAACCAGGCAGTTGAAAGCAGAATCCTCTGTTTGAGTCTGGCTAAGTGACTGGATCTTTGGGAAAATTCCTACTTTATGATTTCTCTAACATTGAGGGGGCTGTTTGATAAAAGAAATGAAAAACCCTTCTCAGTGGTGGGTCTCATGTTTTGGATCTCCCTGGCATGAAAATCAAGCTAGGAGTGTGTGTGTGTGTGCATGTGT
>JAEANM010003640.1:0-22057 GCA_017656035.1 Myanophis thanlyinensis
AAACTTGATGATGGTGGTGGAGTTGGTAGTGGCCGTGCAGTCATATGTGTATAGGGAATACAATAGGGGGCTCAGGACGCAGCCCTGGGGTGCACCGGTATTGAGGGTGAGTGAGGTTGAGACTCATCTGCCCATCCTTACAGCCTGTGGTCTACTGGTCAGGAAGTTGAATATCTCTGTGAACACAGGTGCTAGATGTTCCGTTCTCAAAAGCTGTATTTATTATGGAGTGAATCCAAAGTTATAAAGTTATAATGTACAGTATTTAGTTTATTATGATTGATCTATATAAATAACCTACATTCATCTGCTGCAGGCTTTTAAAATCTGTAATAACAGATACTTGGTTAGTGTTTATGGATTAACTGACTAATATAGGGGAACTGATTTTAATCAAAGTATTACTGAATTCCAGAGGAAACTTTTTTTCAGTTCTAGATAATTTTACAAATTAATGTTTACTAACCTGTCTTTACATTAATTTGTGATTTTAAAAACAACTCCAAGTTTAATTTTCTATATAATTCACATTTTTGTTCTAATTTTATTTTATAAAATTATTTTGCCTATATATGTTAATAATGCTTTGATTTTAAAAACTATATAACTAATTCTATAACTGAAAGTTAACTAACTTCTAATAACTAAGGAAGTACAATATTATAGGACTTAATTTATTAGGCAGTGAATTACATTTCAAGTCTAGCATCCCTATTAAGTTCCATTTTCTTGAAGGTTGTTACAATGAAAATAGAGAGCACTGTGAAAGGATTATTGAACCACTGGAAGAAATAATGTCTAACAAATAAGTAAAATGAAACAAGTCAGTATATTTTAAAAGGACAAAAATGCATTTAAAATTTCTTTACATAAATATCACACCACTATATTTTGAAAGACAAAGTGGACCAGAACAAAATTATTTGACCATTTTGTAATATTTAATTATCTATAATGTTGACTTCAGATATTGAAAACTAGATCCCATATTTAAATTACAGCTATTGTAGGTTGGCATTTTCTTTTTATCTGAAAACTTTTTGGGGGGGGGGGCTATCACTCATATCCCTCACTCTTCAGATCATCTGGTTGTTTCTGAGCATCTGGAAATGATTTAAAACAGGAGTACATTTTTTAAAAATGTCCTTTGTAGACTGCATTGAGTTCTGCACCTGAACTATAAGGAAAGAAACAGTTTTGATTTGAAGCATTGCCTGAAAAAGAGATACTAGTGATTCTTCAAAGTAAAAATAGTTGTTTCCTAGGCAATCCAGCTTTAGATGGAAGTTTAACTAAAGTTATATAATTTAGCTATATAATCTGCCTGTTTTAAGAAAACTCAAAGGGCAAATAGTGAATCAATTGTAGCTCAAAGTGCATGTGAAATGTAAAAATACTTTTATATAATGTGATACAACTTAGTAATTACTATACAATTTAAATGTTTATTTTATAATTGTAACTATAAGTATAAATTTGGACAATTTTTGTCACAGAAATGAAATACATATCTTTATGTATAATAAATAATAAATATGTACAAATAAAGAAGGAATATAGTATGTTATATCGGGTATAGGCATGCAGAACTATTTATAAGGTTAAATATAGTTTTATTAAAGTCATACCTATCTTCTTTGTAAAAATATTTTTAAAGAATTCAGATATAATAATTGTATTTTATAAATACATAATAAATTGCAATATGGTAGTGGTTAAGAAGTCCAGTGAAGTGTGAAGAAGCTTGTTCATTCTTTTCTTATTAATAATACCATTTTTTCAGATGAAAGCAAAATGCCTTTTGAAATAAAAAGAACAGAAATGTACTTTTTTTCTGGTGAATAATATAGTCTATTCTAAATTAGAGAAGTCAATAATAAAATTCCAGTGAGCTAACTACAACCTTAAATTTAACAAAGTGACAATGGAAAACTAGAAATGCCCTATTCATAAAAAGTTAATAGACATTTGTACTTTTAGAAATTATTCATATTAATATATGCTCTGCTTTTTGTCTATTTTTATTCACATAACTGCATAGAACTTTTACTGATAGGACATTAGAAAGGTCTTTAAAAATTAAAGAATGTACAGGTAAGTTATTCTAATGCATATAGGAAATATGCAAGAAGAATTCTGAAGAAGATTGAGATTATTTAACAAAAATTGCTGACATAATTTCTGAAAGGCCTGAGAAAAAAGTAATGTTGTAAGTGTTGCATAATATTCATAGGAATGCTTAGTTTAAGATACTATCAGATTAAAACCTCCAAAGATATGTGTTTCAAAATGCATGTTCCACTCACGTCAAATAACACTTCCAATTTACCTAGATGATTTACCAATTTACTGCTGATATTAGATTTCTGGAACACAATGTTTTTGGCAGTCTTATACAAATCACTTCTCTCATATAAATATATAAATACTATACATTTATTTATAGTATTATTACAAACTCAATTTATTAACACTGATTCCTAAGAGAAATTATATCTTCAGATGTCATTTAGTATATGTATTCTATTTTAAAATATGTTATAAATAGGTTCAACACGTGCCTGTTTTTCTAAAGCTAAAATTAGATTTTTTTTTCCCCCAGCATTTTGAAAAAGCTTGAATCACAATTGAAAAACACTTACCATAGTGAATGTTAGAGAACAAAAATAGAAATAAATCGATGTTTATAATTATTTTGGACCTTCATGTTCAAAGGTAAACAATTTAATTTTAGTTATTTAGTCCTATTTTGACCATTAAGGTGGTAGTTTTTATTTTTATTTATATGTAAAATTTGGCTGCCCATCTTACCTTAAGGTAACTCTAGATGACTATAATTTATGGTAGCATTATTGTGTTCCTTATATTTAAGGGGTAGATTGAGCTGTATATTTGCTTTTAAATAGTTAAAACAATATAGAACAACACTCAATCATTTTCTGAAAGCTAGGCAAACAAACAAATGATATGTGCTAAATGTTAGCATGTATTATCATGTTTTAACAGTGCATGAGCCAAAGATTGTGTGGTCACAAATGCAGTATATTGTCACTGAAAAGTAAACTGTGTGAAAATGCCATTCACAGTGTAGTTTCTCAGTAAATATAGGCCTATGGAAGTAAATTTGAGAAAATATATGGGACTGAATAAATCACTTTTTTTGAATAATTAAAACAGGGTTATATGGCTGCTTCAAAAACTGTTCCTGACTAGGAAAAATACCTTCCTCCTTTTAAAGGATTTGCATAACTCCAATAATACTTATTCATTCATTTTTCCCTATTATACATTTTTTCCAGCGAATCCTGTCTAAATAAGAGTTATTATATAAATAAGGAAATTATTATTGGTGACTGTCAAGTTTTTCTTTTGTTTCCTGGGCTGTTATGTACTAGGTAAGGTTTTTTTAGAATTTAGATAGTGTAATTACATCTATTTTATCTAAATCCAAGGAAGCTGTTTAAGTTTTAAGTCAATGATCCTGTTATATTTCTAGTGTGACTAAAGAGTTGCTAAAGGGTAAACAACTTGAAAGATAATCCAGATAAATGCCACTAAAGACAAAACAGATCAGAGACAATCTTCCTGTGTGGAATAGTTACTGTTCCTTTGAAGATTTTGGTTTATTATTTGGGTGTATTCCTAATGTCATCCCTGATCTAAACATTTAGTTTTTGCACATACCCAGGAGTACATTTGCACAGCTGAGGCTTGAGCACCATCTGTATCTATCCATCTCTGGAGTAGTCAAATGAAGCTCTACTGACATATGTCTTAATTATATCCAATTATAGTAATATTATATGCACTATGTGAGGCTACTTTTGAAAATTGGTTGGAAATTTCAGTTGCTCCAGAACAAGAAATGGAATATTCACTAGGGTTATGGGTGGGTATATTTTTTTTGTTAGAAATATTCTACTGGTAAACAACCATTACCACATGAAATCCAAACTGCTGGTTAATTATATAGAAGCTGTGTAAGGTTTGGAAAAGCCTTATTTGAGAAAAAAAAACACACCCTGTGTTATCTTGAAAGCATCTCCATCTTTGCCACTAATCAAGGCAGGTTGGATGGGAATGGGAGAAATATTTTTGTTGAACTTCTTGGCTAAGGGAGATAAGGATAATTTTATTTTGGTTGTTTATTCATTTGCAAGAACAAATGGAGCTGTTCACTGATCATGGATACCTTTGCTGAACTGGTTGAATTTTTTACATTTATTTTTTTATTTCCGAGTTTTATTATTTCCCGATTCACTAAAATGTTTTCATTGCTTTAATTATGTATATTTTATGACTATAAACTATTTTTAATGCCTTCTTTTGTGTGAAAAGTCAAGAAATTAACTTACAATAAGCTTTAAATATGAACAGTATAGGATAGTCTGTTACTACTCAGGAACTAAGTCATTTTGTTGTGTTCAATTATATTGGATATACTTCAATTACAGGCAAAACTGTATTTCTTGGAAGGCAATCTGAGTAACATTGTTACATTTAAAGACAAATGACTGATCAACTGTACTAGTACAAGAATCTGCTGCATGACTGCTTCCTATGCTATACTGGCTAGATATAACTACTTCCTGTATTTCACCAAATCACTTGTAATGTAACTCCCCAAGTTTGTTTGCAACTGGAATATCTGATATTTCTCTTCAGTTAGATTTTATAAAACAACACACTTTATACAGCAGACTGCTTTTTACACAAGTTTTTTTTTGTCATATTTAAATTCTTCTTCTATACCTTGGGTGTCAAGCTCACCACATCGTTTTTCCATCACGTAATGTTTCACAAGGTTTTTCCCATTTGCAGAGCTGGGATGGGCGTCGCCTGCACATGACGTATCCGGCCTGCGAGTCACTAGTTTGATACTCCTGTTCTAGACAATACTGCATTATATCATGCTATTAAAGCCATGGTGGTGCTGTGGTTAGAAGGCAGTATTGCAGGCTAATAGTGCCAACTGCCAGCATTTTGACTTTCAACAGCTCAAGGTTGACTCAGCCTTCCATCCTTCCAAGATCAGCAAAATGAGGACCCAGATTGTTGGGAACAATATGCTGACTCTGTAAACTGCTTAAGAGTGATTCAAAGCACTATAAAATAGTCTATAAGTCCAAGTGCTATTGCTAGTGATATTCATAACTTCCTATATTCGTAAGGTTTTACTCAGAGATGCAACTAAGAAGGGAAAATACAGAACAAAGATGCTTTGCTGATTCTGCCTTCTAGGGGCCCAATGATTGAATATTTTTAGCTTAGTAATAACAGAATTCACGTAATACAACTAAAAGGCTAATTTCCCCTTAGTGTTTTAAAATGGTCAACCATTAGGCCACTAATTTAATTAGTAAATAAAATTAATGGTTGCTTTGCAATTAAATGAAGATAAAAAAAATTGCTGTATGTGGATGTTATATGCTACATACAGAGAATCTATCTGTAATCCTCAAGATTGTATCTAGTCTAATTATATTGGGTTGTATATTTTTCAATTATTCAAATATTTATAACCTTGTTTGTCACATGACAGCCCTGAAATATATATTCCCATTAGCTTCTGTATAGAGAAAAATACTAGTGATTTATTTTGCCCTATTGGACATGTATCAATTAAA
Source organism: Myanophis thanlyinensis (assembly GCA_017656035.1). NCBI lineage: Eukaryota > Metazoa > Chordata > Lepidosauria > Squamata > Homalopsidae > Myanophis > Myanophis thanlyinensis. Next base: position 5,628 of record JAEANM010003640.1, read on the forward strand.
TTCCATTTTAACAGATTTAACAAAATCATTTCACTAACTAGATAATAATTATTTGTTTTTACATATGAACCAAATTTTACAGTATTATGCTAAACGCTAGCATGTTTAAAGCATGCACTATCATAGCAAGGACATTTTTTTATACATATTTTTTATTTTATATTTTATCAATCAATTACATTATAAATCATTTCGCGTGCCGCTTGAGTGAGTACATAGTTCTTCTAGTACAATCTATTATTTGTTTAATATCTCCTAACCATATAACCATATCTTTATACCTCTTATCATACCATAAAATATAACAATTTTCCATTCCTATCTTCTTTCTAACTCTGTGTTACATGATGTGCCATCATATCACTTTTTCTCACTATTTCTTGTTTCTATTGTTTAACCATTGGTAAAAAGCTGCCCATCTTTTGTTAAATTCATTTACTATATATCTAGTCAATTTGTCCATTTCGACACATTCCAATATTTTTTTTATTACTTCTCTCTCTGTTGGTGTTTTTTCAAGCTTCCAATTCTGTGCAAATACTATTCTTGCTGCAGTTAATACATGTATTATCAAATAAGCATTGTCTTTACTGTAACTCTCTGGTGTCATTCCCAATAAGAAAATCTCTGGTTTCAAATCTATATGTTGCTTAGTCATTTTTTCTAAGCACCTATGCATTTTTGTCCAAAATTTTATTGCCATTGGGCAGGTCCACCAGATATGATAGTAGAACCCCGATGTTTGGTGGCATTTCCAACATTTGGCCAATTTATTTTTAAACATCCTTGCCAACCTCGCCAGTGGCAAATGTCATCTATAGAACATTAAATAAAGATTCTCTTTGTAAGCTGTAGACATTGTTGCTTTATAATTTCTCTCCCACAGTCTTTGCCATCATTCTAAATCTATTGTGTAGCCAAAATTTCTTGCCCAGGCAATCACTATTTCTTTGCTTGTCCTTCCTCTAATTTTCTGCTCAGTAAATAATTATAAACCTTCTTTATTAACTTGTCATCTGTTCCTCTTACTATCTGATCTAGTTCTGTTGGATCTTTGTAAAACCCATATAATGTTAAGTCTTTCATATACCTGTAATGTATTTGCATTTGTGTATACCAAAACAAATCAATCCCTTGTGCATTCAATTCTTGCTTTGTTTTCAGTTCCCCACTTACATTTAAAATGTCTTTATATCTAATAATATTTCTCCAGTCTGCCAAATTTCAGTGTGTAAAAGCTATTGCAGATAGCCACACAGGAATTTTCGAATAATGCTGTTGTCTTGTTTTCTCCCACATTAACCATAATGGATTTCTTACATAATGTCTCTGAAAGTATCCATGAATCCTGTTTTTCCTGTACCATAAAAAAGCATGCCATCCCAACTGTAAATCATGACCTTCCAACATCAATAACCTCTTATTTCTCAGTTCTATCCACTCCTTAACCCATGAGAGTGTCAAGGACTGGTAGTACAATTCAAATCTGGTAATCTAAACCTATTTTTTGCATCTTGTAACAGTTTTAATTTTATCCTTGCTCTTTTCCCCTGCCAGATATAATTCATCATCATCTTATTTAAATCATCAAAAAACTTTTTCTCTAACTTTATCGGTATCGTTTGGAATAGATACAGTAACCTCGGTAAAATATTCATTTTCAAAACAGCTATTCTACCCATCAATGATAACTGCAAATGTTTCCATTTTTCCATATCTACTGTAAATGCTTGTATTAGTTTTCCTAAATATTTCACTGTTTTTACTATTTGAACGCCCATTTTGTCCACCAAATCATTTTTCTGTGTGGCAGTTAAGTTCTTAACCAACATCTTAGTCTTTTCTCTATTCATTTTCAAACCAGACAATTCTCCATATTCATCTATTTTCTCTAACAATTTAGGTCCTGATTTTTGGGGGTTTTCTAAAATAAAAATCAAATCGTCTACAAAAGCCTGTAACTTATATTTTTCCCTTTTTAATCTCCAGTCCTTCAATTATGTACTCCTGTCTAATATTTCTGCTCAAAACTTCCAAGGTTAAAATAAATAAGAGCGGAGACAATGGACAACCCTTCCTAGCAAGGACATTTTCATATTATTATAGAGTCCTTTTTATGAGTCTTACTGCTGCAAGTTTTCAAAAATTGCTACTGTTTTCTTGATTATTTATTTCTATCAGTTTTCTTTTCAGTTGATCCTTAAATTTGTCATATGACAGGGCAATAAATAGTGAGTAATAACTTGAGAAAGCAAATGGGCAGACAATAATAAAAAGTTTTATTTTAAAACATTGATGAAATTTTCCCATGTATGTAGTAACATTAATCAATTTATAAGTTATTACATATAAAAAGTGTATCATATTTCCATTATACTACTTTAAATTATAATCAATGATATACATATTACATAGAAAGATATCACATCAATGCAATAATAAAAAAGAAAGACCTATGAATTTTTCCTTTATATTCTTCCATGTGACGGTGTTATATATGGTAGGTTGTCAGTGACATATTTGCCACATGATTCTGTAAGAATAGCAAGTTATATTTTTCACCAGCTAGTAGTATTCTAACTAACTTGAGGTGGAGGTAGGGGATGTAACAATGCACAAACTGAATCATTGTCGTTTGTGATTTGCCCACCCTGAATATGACACTTAAAGTAAAAGAAATTAATTTGCCAGGATTTAACATAAAGTTCTTGTGATATGAATTTTTCTATTGGTGAGCGCTACCATCTGGCTAAGGATCAAATGAAGAATTAGTCTTGTAATATTTTCACATAGACTGTCATATATTCACACAAAATCACACTATATATTTCTATCTGCTTAAGGGAGACAAACAGGACAGAATAAATGAAAAAGGAAACAGGACTGAGCTCTACTTTATTTCAGATTAGATATGCATTAGCCTTTCCTCAAGAGCTAGAAAGATTAACTTCAATGTTTTTCTTCCCTTTGCACAGGGAGAGGGATTTATATCCATCTGCAACAGATAAAATAAGACCCTTCCTGCCACCTGAGCAGAGAAAAAGAGTTGAACCTATGAAAGACTGGTAATCCTAAACAAAAGCTTCATGGGCTAGAATAGATGGACGTTTCTAACAGACCACAGTTATAACTAAAACTAAATACAGGCTCTGGTTGTTACACAGACATTATAGTGGGGTGGGTTGATGATAGAAAGATGAGAATAATAGTAATGCAGAGTTAATAAATAGTTAGTGTTGAGGGAATTATTTGTTTAGCAGAGTGATGGCGTTTGGAAAAAGCTGTTCTTGTGTCTAATTGTTCTTGTGTGCAGTGCCCTATAGTTTTGAGGTAGGAGTTGAAACAATTTAAGTGAAAGTAACAAAACCATAATTTTCAGCTTAAATTTTTTCTTGAATTTTGGATGCCCTTACTGGATGCCCTTGACTCCTGAATATGTTGCTCAGTGTTCGCCTAAGCAAATACATGTAGTTTTCTTGGTAATGTTTTTGGAGGTGGTTTTCTATTGCCTTGTTTCTAAAGTTGAGAGAGAGAGAAAATGATTGGTCAAAAAGTTACACGTCTAAGTGGATTCTTAAAGCAAAAGTAGAAATCAGATTTCTATCCTGATATTTTTCACCACAACACCAAGTGGCTCTCTTTCTTATTCAGTGTTATATCTATTTTTCAATTCTTTTTCTAAAAATATTAAAACAGATGCTTACCTTGTTCATTGCAACTAATGATATGCTTGCCTAGACAAAAATATATTAAATGTTACGTGAATCTTTGTAGAGGAAAAAAACTTCCTATTATGAACTATAATAAGAAATCTGTGTTATGTTTACCATTTTGTGTAATGGTATATATAATTTTTGCCTGAAACTATAGCTTATATACTGAGCTATAAGAGAAATTGATGAAATGTAATTGATTCAGTAATAAAAAGGCCATGAAGGTGACAAGAATGTACAGTATGATGGGATACAATAAAAGTAACAGAAATAAAGGAAATTTAACTTAATCTTCAATTAAATTTGTGACTGCATTTCTAAACAAAGATTCTAGAGGATATGTATGTATTTCTGAACATTTATTTCTATGTCTTTCCTACTGGTAATCTGTTATAATTTTGAGACATGTTTTTTGGAAGACTTGGTTGTATGGAGATCTGTAATGTAAAAAATTTCAAACAGTTCACACTGACCAAAACTTAGTTCAATATAATTGTTGTTTAATTGTTTTTTTAATAATATGCTATAACTATAGGTCTATAACTATGTTTTGCTGAGAGTTTGAAAATAATAGTATCCTGCAATATAAAGGTAACGTCAGTTTTTTGAGATCAGATACAAAATAACAATATACATGAAATAATTTTGGAGATGGGACAACCAACATTTAATAAAGCTGAGCCAATCCAAGCTTTCCTAAGAACCAACATGTTTAATTATTAACCTCAACTTTCAGAGTTTCATCAATCTGTAGGGAAGGAAGAAAAAACAGCAACCAACATTAAGCAAATATCTTCCAATTTGAAGATCATCTTGTTTTTTTACTTTTGCTAATCATGACACCTGACTACAAGCAAGTAACACCAGTATCCAATCAACTGTCCCTCTGATTGATGTATATGATTTTTTTTTTAAAAAAAGACTATGCCTTTCCCCTTGAGCATATACTAGAACAAAATTCTAGTATTTCTATACATTTTATACATATACATTCCGTACATAAATTCTATACAAAATAGCCAGCAACCTTTCTCTTTCATATTTCCAGTATTTGTTCTGTGCATTTGGCTGTTTTAATAAGTCACAAGATTTTAACATTGCAAAAATTGAAAAAAAAAAGTATAGGTCTAGTTTTACTTAGATTTCAAACAGGTTTGGATTGAATCAGAAACTAAGCAACGTGTGTGCCTAGAGGATACATATTTTCAGGATTCATATACATACATATTTTAGAGGATTCAGATTTTCACCCTCTTCATATAACAGGAGCCTTATTTGTTTTTCAAATGTTTCTTAGTATACACCCCTCTCTCACACACATACACATGTCATTAAGTTCAAACAATATTTTTTCTCAGTGTCAGTTTTCTCACAAAATCAGGCAGAAAACACAACAAGATGAACTAATTCTATTTTACTATAAAATATACATTAACAGAATATTGCAAGCTTGAAAGTACAAACTTCCCACTGTCATGTTTAACTCTTTGCTCTATTAGGGTGGGTCCTTCTGAATATATTTATTTGCTGGTTAAGTTCAGTGGTGGACTACAAATAATTTAACAACTGATTCACCTAGTGCAGTAGCTGAAAATATGAGCGAGTGACCGTGCATGCATGTGGCTTCCATGCATGCATGTGGCTTCCATGCATTTGCATGGCTTCTGCCACATAGTAAACTTCAGCAGGCTTTCGGGCCCTGCTCCTGGTTGCTGCCTGCTTGCCCTACTCTCCATCTCGGAAATGTGAATGACTTACAGGACCCAAAGCGGTGGCTCACAGCTGCTAAATTTCACTGTACTGTGCAAGACGTTCTCCCAGCAAGAACAGCAGTGGAGAGAAACAGCTGCTGGACTGGAAAGCACATTCAACATGTCTGCTACTGCTGCAGTGCTTTCTGGATGGGATTTACAGGACCCAGAGAGGACATGGAGAGTCTCTACAAGAGACCGAGGCTTGCCCAACACCAAGGGCCAGAAGAAGTGGCTGCAAGATCTTACTGGTAAGAAGAACCTTACCTGAACCACTTTGGGCCCGCTGTGCCAATGCTCTCTCCCTGCACCCACACTCCCCCTCATGATCCTTTGGCATAGAGTGGCAGGATACAGGCTGGATAAATTGCTTCAGCCCAGGGGGCTGTAGTTTGAGGCCAGAGGGGGGCGGTATGCAGGCAGAGGCCTCAGGGAAAGCCAGAGCAAGAGACTGGTGCATCTTCTGACCCAAGGTGAAGGGGGAGTGGAGGCATGCAGACAAAGACCCAGATGAATGCCAGAGCCAGTGACTGGCTCATCCCCTGACCTGAGGCGAGGGGCCAGTAGGTGGCATGTGGGCGGAGGCCAGGGGAAGGCCAGAGACAGGGACTGACAGGTCTCCCAGCCCCAACCTGATGTGAAGGGCAAGTGGGCAGCATGTTGGTGGAAGGATGGCAAGAGCCAGGCCCAATAGCCTTGCCATGTCTATTCCAAGGTGGCCCTTCAGCCAAGAACCTTACCTTCATGGACAGCCATGGTGAACAGAGCAGGCGAAGCGCAGAGGTCAGTTGGCATGTGGCTGGCAGGGTAGGCTGCAGCAAAGGGCAAGGGTATGGATAGTTCTGCCTTTAGCAGCTAACCATCAATAGTTTCAACAGTCAGTGAGCATTTTACGGCTTGGGTGGAAAACTTCAATTTCCTTAATATTTCTATCTCTATGCAATTAGTAATTGCCACAGACTCTATAAGAGGAACAAGCCCAATTTCTGTCTGTAATCTAAAGTAACAATAATCAGACAAATTAAGTATGCTTGCCTGTTCTCAGCTGCATAAGAGCTCATAAAATGATGGATAGCCTCCTTTTGGAGCTCCAGGCAGTGTGGCTGGTGAAGTTTACCTGAAGCACTGTCTGGGAACAAGCTGGGCATTTTCTATCTTCATGCTCCATTTATTTATAAATTCTGCAACTTATTATTGTGACTAATGCTAACACTTTGATCTGGCTATATATCCAGGAACTATGTCCCATAGTTAAAACCATAGTCATAGATATCTTTTTCTTTATTTCTCCCCTGATAATAGGGATCTTCTGGCAGATCCAATTTGCATACTGTACTATACTAGATTTTGAAGATGTAATTGGGATGTGGGAAGTCAGATTATTTTCTCCTTCCTGTTGCATGATAACATTAGCTTGCCTCTTTGCCTAGTTCCTGTCCACCTAGCAGTGCAAAAGCATAAGTAAAAGTAAATAGATAAATAGGTACCATTTCCTGACATCATGCTGGCTATATGACCACCGAAACATCTTCAGACAGTGCTGGCTCAATGGCTTTTAAATGGAGATGAGCATCATCCCCTATAGACGGTTATGACTAGTAAAGTAAAATCTGCAGGGACTGTTTTCCTTTCATTTCTCCCCTGCCTCCTCTGTCAATATACAATCTTAACAGAGATTTGTTAAGATAAATGGTTGGGCTTGCCTTATCAATTCATCCCTCAGTCATTGGACACTCCTTCTCCGAAGAGTTACTCAGGGCTACATCTTTCCATCCTACATCATCAGCTAGTAACTTAAAATCTATGCCCTTACTGTCTTCTGTCCCTGCTTGAACTTCTGAATCTCTAGACTCACTGTGATTCTCTGTATTGGATATCCAAAGTTTGAGTTTATACATGAAATCCTGATAGTTGTCTAGCATCAGACCATTGTCCTCTATGAAAGGTATTGCCCAGTTGCCTGCTGCTTTCCTTAGAAAGTTCAGCACAAAAGTCATTTTGGTATGATCAATGGAAAATTCTATGAAACTGCCTGCTGTAAAGATCTATATGAGTGACAAAAGTCTAGAATAGATCCTGGTCTCCTCCAAAATTTCTAGCAAACTACCATGGAACAGAAAGGCATTGGTTGAGCTGCTATGTTGAGCTATGTTGAGCCATAGTGGCACAGTGGTTAGAATACAATACTGCAAGCTAATTCTGCTGACTGCCAGAAGTTTGATTCTTACCAGCTGAAAGCTGATTTAGCCTTCCATCCTTCCAAGGTCAGTAAAATGATGACTCAGATTATAGGAGACAATATGCTGACTCTGTAAACTGCTTAGAGGGGGCTGTAAAGCACTATAAAACAATATATAAGTCTAAGTGCTGTTGCTTTTACTATCTATTGTTCTGTTTTAAATTAAAGCAAGTTCTACTCAATTGCTTTGTTAGTTGCCTCATGACATTCTGTAAGTTGATCTTCTATACAACTATTTGCTTTTGGTGTTGTAGTAATGTGGTTACTAGATGATCAGCAGTTAATGAGGTTCCTTGATGATTCAATGTTAGTCTGGAAATTCCTCTCTGTGGAAAAGAGTAAGAGACTGGCATGATTGATATTATCCCCCTCGGATAAAGCATACAGGAAATATGATAAAAGGAAGTAATTTTCCTGTCTATGGAGATTCTCAGTCATCAGGTTATAGGTGTTCTCAAAGGTTCTTTTCAAAAGGCAACTGAACTATTTTTGTTTGAGAAGAAAATGTTTTGCTTTTCATCCAAGAAGCTTTAACAGTTGTGACTGGATAGTGGGGGTGATAGAAGCATAGGTACTGACAGTTAAGACTGGATGATGGGGGCATGGAAGGATAGGTTCTGACAGGATGGTGATGGGGAGAAACAACACAGTTTGCTTTGTTTGTTTTTGAAGTGATTGTTTAGTTTCTCTAAAGAAATCACTTCACAAATACATGACACAACATAGGAGAACAAACCTATCAGGACAGGATTCAGAGGCACATCTGCATTTGCAAGACAAAGGTCACTCTTTTGAAGATGGCAAAGTTCCCATTTTAGATAGAGTGGATCAGTGGTTTGAAAGTGGGATAAAAAGAGTCCATTTAAGTTAGAATTGAAGAGCCCTCTCTCAGCAGAGGAATATGATACCAACTATCCTGCTGTTTACAATGCAATCCTTTCAGCAGTTCCATGAAGATTCCACAACCATCTGCACTCCGATTCAGGTGAAGCTGAAGACACAGATAAACCCCAAGGTGGTCTTGATGGCTCTCAGAGACAATGCTAACAATCAAATGACTGCAAAGAAATACTATCCTTCCATTTCCCTCCTCCCACCATCCTCCAGAATCCATCCTTCCATTCCCACCACCATCTAGTCTCAGTTGATGAAGCTTCTTAAATAAAAAGTGAAATTTCTTCTTCCTTAAATAAAAAAATTAGCCCAATTGTCTTTTGAAAAGCACGTTCTATTGTACAACTAATTCTATTGTATTTTAAGGCTACATTAGCAAACTCTTGCATGCCTGAAAAGAGAAACTTCCTACCACCATTTTTAACTGCCATTGAAAGTGGCAGTGGAAAGTATATACTTTCAGACTCACAACTATCTGTTAATATAGCCTCACAAGTAAAAAGTAGAATTAGTTCTTCTTGTTCTATTACCTTTTAGGTTTACCTGGAAATACTGATAACAACTACAACTTTAGCTAGTAGTTTTTAACATTCTGCTCAGGTGGTTTGTACATTTGAGAAATGGGAAATTAAAGGTAAAAGAAATAGAAAGCTAGTAGTCTCATAAAGGCTTGCTAATTTGAAAAAAGTAATGAGCACAGTGCACTAATATTTAGTTTGATAAATATAAACTAAGTTTCCTTAATATCAAAGTACTTTTAAAATAGCAACAAAATAACAGCAATAGAGACTAAACATTTCAAGAAAGTAAAAAAGAACATTCAGTGAAGATAACAGTAAAGAAAGCAATAATACCAAATTAATGTAATTGGGGCTAACATGAAACAATATTCATATATAATTTTCTTCTTTTTCAATTCTAAATTGAATTCAAGAGTGAGGCTGTTATCTATTAAACTTATATCTGTATGTAATCCTGTCTGTATTTTCGCAATGACAATTTCATTTCATGGCCCCTTTTGAGTTTTGTTTCTTCTCTTTTAATTATCACTTAAGTGAACTGAATGTGTGCTTATCGACTCTTCATTTCCCTTGTGGACTGAACTATGGAGTATAAGATAGAATTTCCATTTTATCTCTGATGACCTAAATAAGATACATGTAAAAAAAATAGTTTGCTTAATTTAAATAACAAAAATACTGACATAGCATTGGCTATAGAGGTTAGAAGAGCAGAAGAAATAGTTTTAGTCCAATTCACTGGTAATTTCTGAATACAGTGCAACATAATCAAAAAGTTTAATAATATCAAATATAAAAATAAAAAAATCCTTAATTTAAAGGACAACAAAACAATTTAGAATACAGCTGTACTTAAAAATAGTCTTAAAACAAAAATGCATAATTTTCAATAGTTGTAATTTGGAAATTGGAATTTTTTGCAGACTAGAAAAACTATTTACAACCATATTTGTTCCAGCTGAAATAAAAGACATAGTGACTTCAAGGAAAGTTCCCATAACGTCAAGGATATAGATTTAAGGGCTGAACAGTTAAAAATGCTGATGTAACTTTGACAGGAAACTGATGTAACAGTAACAGGAAATTACTATAACTACCAGGGCTGATACAAGAGGATAATGACTCAGCATTAGGTATTTCTTGTTTCAGGAGAGGTCCACAGCAGTTATCATCCCTTTAAGAGATAGTTATATAAGGAAGCCAGTTGTGTGTGTTCCTTCCTTCCTTGTAGTCGATGCTTACTTGCTGTTTGTTGCTTGTTTGATTGTGACCCGTATATAGAGCAGAAATTCTCTGTGACTTACTAAGATATTTGCTGCCACATGTATTGTATATATTATTGTAGATAAACCACAGTATATAGTAAAATATTCTGTGTGCTGTGTTATTGCTCCTGGGTTATAACATAAAGGCAGTCACTCTGTAAAAACCTCTGTTTGGTGTATTGGCTGAATGAGACCAAGTATCTATCATGGAAGGTGAAGATAGAAATGTATTTACAGACAGAGGCATTGTGGACAATTGTGAATAATCCTCCTGCAGTCCTGAATGCTGGGGTGAGAGGAAGAATGAGAAGGCATTGGCCAGTATAATTTTTTCTCTGTAAGATGTCAGCTGGTGCACGTGAGGGACCTCCAATCGGCAAAAGATTGCTGGGAGGCATTGCGTAGTGTGTACATGAGAGAAACTGCTGGCAGTAAGGCATTTCTTACTAAGAGACTGTACAAGGCAATGTTGAAGCTGGGAGAGTGTGTGTCTACACATCTGCAAAACATGAGAAGGACATTTCTTGAATTGGAAGAAAGAGGAATGAAGTTTGCTAAGGCATACAAGGTGTATGCGGTGCTCAGTTTCTTGGACAATTCATGGGACGTTCTTGTGACAAGTTTGGAATCCATTCCGGAGAACATGTTAACCATGGCTTCTTTAACTGGCCGGTTGCTGGAGGAGAAGCAGAAACAGCTGGACAGGAGACAAGGAAAGGGAGGAGAGAATGTTCAGCACAAACCAGCATCTACAAAGTTCCAGAATGTCAGCAGAGCAGCTGGATCAGTGAACTTTGTAAGGAGATGCTACATGTGTGGTTCTACTGAATGTCTCCAGAGACTTTATCCTGAGAGAAGAAACAACGGGGCAGTGAATACTCAGCACATGAGAAGTGGTTCTCCAGCGTCATTTTCCCTGGCAGCATCAATGACTGAATACATAAGGAATACATGGTTGTTGGACAGTGAGGTGAGCCAGCATATTGTTAACAATAAACATGTGTTTATAGGTTTGAAACCAGCAATGCAAACTTGTGTTAGTTTGGCTGATGGACAAAGAGCTGTTGTAAAAGGAGAAGGTAATGTTTATGTACCTGAACTGGGGAATCTGTTGTATAATGTTTTATATATACCTGTTTTAAAACATAATTTGTTAAGCATATCCAAGTTAAACCAGCAGGGTTATGAAACAGTATTTGCAAGGGAACAGTACACCATAAGGAAACAAGGACAGATACGTGCACAAAGAGTTAAACAGGATGGCCTATATGCATACATTCTGACACATAGCCTAATAGTAAATAGCCTAAACAAATACTACTCTTCTTATAGGAAATCTCTACTGAATAAAATAGATACTACTTATTAATTGTATTTTATGATTGTGTGAAAAATATCTTTAGAAAAATTAAATCAATAGACACAGATATGTTAATTTTCATAATGACCATTGAGTTGGTAAATATATAACAAATATGTTCTCTGTGACACAAAGTATAGTTTGCTGGTGAAAGAAACATTATATTTCCTGGAATAATTTAAAATCTATAAAGTCTGCTTACAAATGTCTGTATTTTTGAGTAACAGATTTCCAGAAATGTAAAGCATTTAAAAGCCTCTATGTCTTGTGTCCTTAAAATTGGAAACTGCATTGGCAGTCCACAAATAATACAGCATGCTTCTAAAAGATCTCCAAGGGTAGTCCAATGCTACACTGATCACAAATAAAGCTACTCACAGAAATTTGGCATACATGTCTGTAATAATAAAATTAATATATTTAATGCTTTGTATACACTAATGTTCTACTTTTGTTCACAGAAGAAACAGGAAAGCAGGAAAGTCAGAGGGCTAATTCATCCTATGGGAAATATGGCTATGTCCAGCCCTAGGATTTTGCTTATGGAAGCAATCTATGCCTAAGCATTTGATAGTGAACCCTGAATATCTTAAGTAATGCTTACAATGAAACTACCTCAGCCATTTTATGTGTGACTTCTTCACTAAATATTAAACTAAAAATAGTAATCATTCTTTATGACTACACTGGAGATTTTTTGAAGAAAAAAAAATGAGAAAGAAACTCTAAAAGCTCTAAAAATTCTTTAAAAATTGCACATTAGTATATACGCTAACTAGCCATTTCTCTAACAACAAATCTATCTAATTAACAAACCAAAGTCAATTAGACTTCATTTTTTTCCATCACAAGTACAACATCCAGAAGTGATATCAAAATAAAAACATAAATATATTCTTCTCTTTGAATAGAACAATCCATTTAACAATTACTGCCTTGTCTTCCTTGCTGTTGAAATAATACATATTTCTATTTGTAATTAATAATATTTATAAACTATAACCATTTATATTAACAAAATTCATTGTATTCTTTCAGATTCTTTAATCTTAAAGGCAGAAAAAATCATAAATTTTTAAACACTAAGCTTTCCGTTAAAAACATTTCTAAAATTAAAACATTATAATACAACTTTTTATACTTCCTCTTAGCATACCTATTTTAAAGTTCACTTTCAGGCCAATAAAATTCAAAATAACTTCAGTTAAATCACTACATTTAAATTACTTCCTCCAAGTTACCTCATAGAAGTTTTTTTTTTCTTCTTGTATACATCCTTTTTAAAACTAGAAATTTGGACTGGACAGAACAGAACAGAGCTGGAAGGGATTTTGGACGTCTTCTAGTCCAAACACCTGCTCAAGCAGGAGAACCTATACTATTTCATATAAGTGGCTGTCTAGTCTCTCCTTAAAAACCTCCAGTGATGGAGTGCCCATGATTTCTGAAGGCAAGCTAATCCACTGTTAGGAAGTTTCTCCTTAATGTTGCTTCTCTCTTTAGCTTCCAGCCATTGTTACTTGCCCTTTCACTTTGGAGAATAATTTGACCACCTCTTCTTCATGGCAGCCCTTCAAATATTGGAATACTGCTATCATGTCACCCCTAATTCTTCTTTTTTTTAGACTAGCCAAACCCAAATTCTGCAGCCATTCTTCATATGTTTTAGTCTCCAGACCTTTGATCATCTTTTTCCAAAGTCTGAACATCTTTTTTGTAGTATGGTGACCAAAATTGGGTGCAATATTCCAGGTGTGGTCTTATTAGGCTTTTATAAAATGGTACTAATACTTCACATGATCTTGATTCTATGCTTCTGTTTATACAACCCGGGATTGTATTAGCTTCTTTCTGTAGACTAATAACATCTTTTTCTTTAACTTTCTCTTAACATAGATATTTTCAAATACATTTTCAATAATATTTTACAAACTTTCGGAATTACTTAAGCATTATGTATAAAGGATAAATACATTTTCAAACTTTAGATTAAGACTTTCTTTCAATTACAAATATCAAACCAATGAAAATTCATTCTAATTCCAACTGAGTCATTAAGTCAACTTGTTTATCCATGATTTTAAGTCTTATATCAGCAGCTGTGTTCTGTAATGAAGAAGGTGGTAATGGCATTCCAGCTTCAGGTGGATGAATATCTTCAGGTTGGCCACACATCTAGTTGTTCTTTCAGGTCTTTTTGAGTATGAGATGTAATTTGTAGTTGTGCTATTTCCAGCTGTGATAGCAACTTCCTCTTCACTATGTTGAATTTTTGGGTAACTAACTATTTCTCATTTAGTGTGGTGCAGCTCTTCTGTCTATCCATAGTTCCTTCATCTGATTCATATATTCTCTGTCATTGGGTGGGTCTGCTGTTGTAGCAGCATTCTATCAGTTCCATGTTTCTTGTTTGGTGTGTACACACACACACACAGATATAGATCAGGGGTGGGCAAACTTTTTGACTCGTGGGCCACATTGACAGGCTCCCCCTTCCCCCTCCTGCAGCCCCCCACCCCACCCTTACTCCCCATCCCACAGCCCCCCTCCCCCACATGTCTTTGCAGGCATGGGATGCCGAACCCAGCAGCCATGAAGAAGAGGGTGGTTGGCAGGAGTGGGGGGGGCAGCGGATGGGGTGGCTCCACAGTGGTAACGCCGGCTCTTCTCCTGCCGCCCAGGTGCTGCTGATGGGGAAAAGCAGCTCCAGCAAGACCAGCACATGTACGATGTAGTTGGCGAAGATGGAGCGCATGCTGGTCTTGCCGGAGCCGCTTTCTCCCATCAGCAGCAGCTGGGTGGCGGGAGAAGAGCCGGAATTGCCACTGCAGAGCCGTCCCTGCCCGCCCGCCACCCGCCGCCCTCTTACCTTCTTCTTCATGGCTGCTGCGTTCAGCATCCCACACCTGCAAAGTCACGCAGGCATCAGCAGCCTATCCGGCCCTTCCCGGATGGCTCGGTGGCTTCTTCAGCGGGTTAGGGGCCCGGCAGGTGCAGAAGGGCATGGAGCATCCCTGTGCTCTGGACTAGCCCTGCGGCCGAGGGGCGCGGAGCCAGCAGCCGCTCATGATCATCATCCTGCGCCCATGCTCATAGCCCCAGACTCACGTAGGTCACTCGGCCAGTGTCAGATGATGCGATGCGCCGATCACTGAGGCAGCAGCGCCCTTAGAGCAACCTCCCAGTGAAGCTGCGGGAGCCATGCTTCTTGAGGGTGCCACACTCTCGGGTACGCTGCCGAGGGAGTGTCAGTGAGGGCGGAACTCCCCAGTCTGCGCCAGAACTAGTTCGGCGGGCCGGATTAAAAAGCCCAATTTGACCGGGTGTGTCCCACGAGCCGTAGTTTGCCTATGTCTGATATAGATAAATATACAGTATGTATTTGTTTTATACAGGTAGATATAGATATAAATATACATATAGATACCCACAATTATTCTTAACTAGTTCTATATATGCTAATTGATATGGAGATATTTTTTATTTAAAGTACACTAACTATTTATATTCTGTTTAAAATTCAATATTAATTTACTGTGTTTTTAAATGATACAATGTACTCAATAATTTACAATTAGAATAAATGAAAAGCTGAAAAAATCATTTTTATTACATTTGCAAATTCCCTGTTACCTGTACTCTAATTTTTTAAAATCTTTCTTTTTTACTCATTTTTTAAAATGTTCACTAAAATATACAAAAAAAGATATTAAGCACCTGTGCCTATGAAGATTAGAATTATTTTTATATTATTATATATTTTTAATTATGTCTTATTTTTCTAACTATCTTAATTCAATGTGGCAAACGTATTTAATATTCTTTCCTCTTCCTATTTTCTCCACAACAACTTTGTGAGGGAGACTGGAATGAGAGAGTAACTGGCCTACTGTCACAGCCAGCTTTTGTGCATAAGGGAGAACGCATAATCGCCTGTTTTGTGGGCAAAATCCTGAATCACTTTAGCTAATAGGCTTTCCAATTACGTTTGTTTGCTTAACTTATGTAGTTATCTTATATAATCATTCTAAACACTGAATAAATTGCACCAGAATATTTGAATGAACTTTTATATTAGTGGTCAAAAAGATCAACTTTCTATTGCTGGTATGGGAAATTTATAAGCTGACAAAAAATTGTAAAACTGGGAAAAGATTCCCATTGAGGAATAGAAGGCATGGATAAGCGATAACTCCAGCTGATTCCCTGAAAACCATAATATAGGTTTGTGTTTTTGTAAGAGGATTACAAAGCAATTGTCACTGTGATCACCTATAAAATCAGTGCATTTAACTTATGAAAATGAATAATAATAATAATAATAATATACAAAATTTAAATATTTTTAAGTATTTCAAAATTCATACATATAATAATGTTTCAACTCAGAGGGTTGAATTTCAATAACAGCATTATTCTTTTTAAAAAACTTTGTAATAATAATAAGAGACCTAGACTACTTTTTGATGAAAGGAAGATTATAATACCTTCACAGGTTCCCTGCAGCACAGCATTAATAAAGCGCCAACTGACTGAACAGTATTTGACATATTTGCATTAACACTTATTTTGATTCTTATGCCTTGTTCCCTTTTTATTGAAAACCAAAGTGAGTACTAACATAAGAAATAATTCTTAATACATGTAAGTCATCACACTTATACACACACCCACACACACACACGGG
>JAEANM010003641.1:0-22056 GCA_017656035.1 Myanophis thanlyinensis
GCCAGCCATGCTGGCTCAGGAATTCTGGGAGTTGAAGTCCATGAGTCATGAAAGAGCCAAGGTTCCCGACCCCTGCCCTAGTAGGTAGGGAGAAATAGGCTAGGTTTTAACCCCTGCAAGACGGAATGACTGTTGATCCAGAAGTTGATGTATCTTATCTAAAGAGCAAGTGCAGACCTTTGTACAATTTCATCTTGGTGGCTACTTCTGGAATAGAAGCCTTTGTTGATGGGTCATACATTCCCTTGTACCTCGTGTTTCAGCTTTTGCAATCTGCTACACATGGAGCTGCCCTTAAAAACCATTTGGAAGCTAAAAGCAATCCAGAATGCAGCAGCCTAATTATAACAGGCATTTTACCAGTTAACATCTCTACTGTATTATGTGGGCTGCATTAACCCTAATGAAATCAAATAATTGGGTTCACATCATCACACTGAACTTATTAAAAGAAAAAAATAAGGAGGGTTAAAATTAATCTTAGTGCAGACAGCTAACTAGATCTGTTGATTTATAACTGACCTGAATGTTAAGTGAACACAAGCACAGAGAAACTATAGTCTATCTTGCTCACACTAAGTCACAGCACACTTTACTTCCCAGGCTGAGTAGCAAATGTGAATCGGGGAAATGAAATGGAGATGAAGTGTACGTGACTGGGACAAGTTAATACATATCATTTGACTACTAGAATGTACTTGGCCAGCCCCTTTCTCTCTTTTGAATCTGTCAAATGTTTTTCCTAATTGTCTTTCTGGCTGAACCTCTTTTGTCATTCCCGTATCCTTTTTATCAAAAGCTCACCTTTTGTTGTTATTCTAAAAGCAAAATAAAATAGAGAGAAATATATGAAAACAAACAAAGCCCACTGAAGTTTCTTAAGACTTCACATTCCTAACCTAATGCCAGATTTGCGATTCAGTTTCCTTTCTGGAAACAAACAAATAAAGACCAAGGATACTGCAGTGTGAATTGACAGCCTCCAGTTATAGCATTTGGAAATTACCTCACAAACTTGGCTGAAAATGAACTTCTCTATCAGTTCATGATATGACTGCAACCTCTGTGCATGTTGCACATGCCTGTAAACTTACATACTTTTTTCACATGCATAACATTACCTGTCTCCCCAGATACTAATTTTTACATGGGAAAGGGGAATGTTATCACTTCAGTTTACCAGATTGTTTCTGCTACCACTTCAAAAGCTAGAATTCAGGTAACAACTGGTTACTAGTAACAACTGGTTACTAATCCAATGTATTTCACATAAACCCTGCACTCTAAATTTTGATATGAAGTTGTTGCAGCATTGATTACAGTTTGTATATGATCACCTGTAGTTAATCCTGAATTGTTACATCTAAATTTATAAGCCACAATCACAAAAATTGTGTTTTTCACCTATTGTTGGAGACTTGGCTTCTGATGTATGCAAAAATCATAAACCTATTCTTTATAAAATCAGGCTAGAGAGATTCTACATAAGAACTGTGTGCAATGATAAGTTTTAATAAACATATTTGCCTTTCAATGATTGCAGTAAGAAGTGAAAATCCACAAAATAGTAATAGAAGCCAATAACGACAGATAAGACTATTCCAACAATCTTAAAAACATGGCTTTTCAATGGAGATAAACTCAGACATTTCACCTCAATCTGTGAAGTATCTAGCTAGTGAATATGCACACGTAAGAATGGAGAAAAGACCTTACATATTGCACTGAAGTTGTCTTCTGAAAACATTACCTTGTCCTAATCCAAGAGCTTTATTGAAATCTCCAATAACACCTGTGGCACTGTGGCACCCCAATTAAATCACAAATAAATTGTAAATTACTGAACTCTCAAAGAGATCTTGGGTGATTTGGGGGTGTAGCATGGATCAGAAAAAGCTACTGACTTTTTCCCTAATCACCCACCATACATATAAATAACATTTGATCTCTCAAGTTTTTAAAATAACATCAATAGGAGGGAGAACATGATTGTGTCAAATTCAACTTTTACATCCAGAAATCATCAGGTTCTATTTTAGTTTAAAAGAATCCAAAGATGACTGAGTTGAGGATTGCCTCTTTTCCAATAACCTAAATCAGAGACAGGCAGTACAATGTATGCAATTACCAGCAACCTATAGAGAAACTCTTCAGGTCACTCAGCAAGCTCTCTGAATTTCTTGATTTTATTTACCTTTTTTTAAAGGTTCTTTCAATTCAGCTAATGTTATCATGTGAATCAGCCCAGGCAAAGAAAGTGGATAAGAGGGAAATCTACAGGAGCATATTGACGAACCTTTATTTCTGAATATCTAGTGCAGAAAAATAAGGCTGCTTTTCACTGTATATCTAAAACTAGTTATAAAATTGAACTCTCCCACTAGCACCACTAAACATTATTTGAAAGACTTTAGATCTCTATTTTTATTTTCAGCCTTCATACAAATCTGTGTTTTGACTCACAGCCTTGTTCACACACCCTCATGGGCATTTTAGCAGTTTCAGCCACATACTAGCACCCATTCACAGGGTAGTCCTATGTGTAGGCCTGTGCTTGAGATACAATTGTCCTTCAAAGGAGAATGTATGCTCAGAAAACTCTACTTACGACAACCTGAACAATTTATTTATTTCTTTGTCCAATAGTAATCTTCAAGCTGGATCATAAGGAAGGCTGAGTGCCAAAGAATTGAAGCCTTTGAACTATGGTGCTGGAAAAGACTCCCGCGAGTCCCTTGGACTGCAAGGCGATCAAATCAGTCAGTCATAGAAGAGACCAACTCTGATTGCTCTTTAGAAGGCCAGATCCTGAAGATGAAACTCAAATACTTTGGCCACCCAATGAGAAGGAAGAACTCACTGGAAAACAGCCTAATGCTGGGAACAATTGAGGGCAAAAGAAGAATGGGACAGCAGAGAATGAGGTGACTGGATGGAGTCACTGAAGCAGTCAGTGTGAGCTTAAATGGATTCCAGGGGATGGTAGAGGACAGGAAGACCTGGAGGACTGTTGTCCATGGGATTGCAATGGGTTGGACATGACTTCGCAACTATCAACAACAACAAAACAATTCAGAGAAGTTGATGAAACAAAAGATTTCAATGCTGTAATATTTTTAAAGCAATACACTATTTCTTAAAGTTTCTAGATTTTAGGTAATAGAAGGACTTTGTGGTCCAGGTTTCTAAACAATAATTAGTTTATGTAACCCCCAACCTCTATAAATTATTTTTTCTGAATCACACATGAATTGGCCAACAATCATAAAAAAAACAGGCCATCTGGTATAATAGAATAAAAGACAAACAGAGTTGGAAGGGACCTTGGAGGTCTTCTAGTCCAATCCCCTATTCAAGCAGGAAACCCTGTAATATTTCAGACAAATGGTTGTCCAATCTCTTCTTAAAATACAACAAAGAGAGGGAGATATACCCCTTTACTAAAAAATATCTACCAGGAAGAGAGCTGTCTCCATGGGACTGTTTGTGGAGTGTTGTCTTTTTGCAAGAAACAGAAATGCAGTGCTTTGCCTACTTAAGAGGACACTTAGACTCAATGCCAAGACCCAACCTAAAGCCCATGAAGAAGATGAGGATCAAGCTGCTTTTAGAAACAGAGGAAGGAAATTAGGCAAGAGGGCTTCAAAGATCCTATCCTTATTTTGGATAGCTTTCTGAATTTTTACAGGAGCCTAAGTGGAGAGAGAGTGATGCCCTTCAAATTTGTTCATGACTCACAGGAAGGCACAAGCCATGCTTTGAGAACCATCGTAATAATGTAATGCAATATTATCCTCACACTAACAATTAGGAGCTGCCTACTGGCTTTTCTAGTTCATAATTAATTCTGATTAAAATAAGAACAAGAACAACCCAGCTTTTCTCATTTACATCTTATCAAAGTACAACTCATTCTCTGGCAACATCTCTGATCTGCCATGTCCCCATGGTGTTGCCTTTCTCCTGTGTCCTCTGTCAATACACAAGACAGTCTAAAGTCATGGCTAGCTGTACAGATGTTTTATCTTAAGTTGTCAGGAACCAATGATAATGTCAGGGTGTATAAAATTTGTTAATCTTAACTATCCATGGTAGCAAAAGTACAGTCAGTTAATTTTAGGGAATAGGATAAGCCCACTACTTATAGGTTACTTTGGTGTATACCATCCTTTCCCTTCTATCCTTTATCGATCCCTACATTTTTTCTCTGTGTAAAAAGAGCTGACATCACTGCTAGAAGATTCCCCCCTCTCATTATTATTTTCCCACTGGCTTGTTTCAAGTGGGTTTGGTGCCCCTTTGGGGAAAAAAAATTAAAATAATTCTCAAAACAAGCATCTCTGATATCTAGCTTGTGGAACCTGGGATGGAGCAGGTTTGAAAGTATCGCTCCTCTCCCTCACTCTCCTAAATTTTCAAACTGTAAATTTTAATTTAATTCTAATTTAATTTCTAAGGTGTAAATTTCCTAAATTTCAATTGTAAATTTTAACTTAAATTTATGACCACGAGCGGTTACATAAAGCATTTCACTACATATTGTACTATGTATGATTGTGTATGTAATAAATAAAAATCCAAATCTGAATCCTGTTTCATTGCTTCATATAATGAACTTGGGGAGGTACTGGATTTTGACAAATGATTAAATGTCTGGTGTTTAGTAGTGTTGTCATCAATTGCTGCCAGTTGGTGATGTTCAGAAAAAGGAAGATGGCCAAAACAGAAGGTTTAATCAAAGGCTTTGCTTAACATGCCTGTACACTGAAATCAGGATGTCACCAGAACTGAGGATAGAAAGGCAGAATAGGAGTCAGCAAGTTTTATGCTGGCTTAATTTTCTGCTGGTTCAGGGATGAGTGAGTAGCATTTTGACTGAGCCATGAGGAAAGACTTACAATTTTTTTTAAAAAAGTGAAAAATTGCCCAATTTTTCAGATCCTCTTTTAAAAAGCAGTGAAAAGTACACTGAATGGTGAATATGATGCTAAATTGTATATTTTATGAATGCATAATGCAGCAGAGGTAGCATCAAATAGAAAAACACTAAAATCACACAGGTCTAACTATATGTTCCCCATTCTCCCCCTAAAAGTTAATGAGGTATTCCAGGCAATCAGAAATGAGTAAAAATTGAGAATCAAGAATACTCAAAGATACTTCGAGAGATTCTGGAGATCTTCGTAGAAATTTAATTTTTGAATTTTCAGCACAGTTAGTTTTTAGTGTATTCCACGAACAGGAAAAGAACTCTTTACCATGCGCATTTCTAGAACAAATTTGGATCTAAATAGAAGTTTTGAAACTACTACTGAAGGAAAACTCCAACATTCTCCGTTTAATGCTCTACAGATTGCCATCAATTTGATGACCTTACCGGGTGTCCTCTGGCTCCGATAGGCACTCCACCGTGCTGGGCTTCTGTTCCATTCACCGCAATTCCATCCAGGATCAATAAAGAGAGACCAAGGTGGGCTCCGCCCCCAGAGGCAACACTCCACGGTCGCCACGACAGATGTGGATTTGAGATTTCAGGGGGGAGGGGCTATTATGCTATGATGCAAGCCCCATTTTGGTCTCCTTTACTGATGGCAAATTTCAAGCATTCTGGGTCAAAAAGTTTGAAGAGGAGACCCTATAAAGATAAAAAGAAAGAACAGATTTCTTATTCATATTTTTTATGTTGAGTCCTTCCCATTTTCTTGACTTTAGAACAAAAATTTAAAAACATTCTAATTCACTGACATATATATATATAACATGCTGGTTATAACATTATCTAAATTCTGAATCTTTCCTCCCAAATTCTCAATTTTTGCAATTCAAAACCACAAAAAGTGCATGATGAAATATATGAAATACAGTTTTGTCCATGCCTGCTTATTATGAATATATTTTATATGTCAAACGGAAAAAAATAGGAGGAAGAAAAAAATAAATATTTCGAGCACTGACACATTGGCTGAATTCTACATGCATTTAATCAAGGAAAAACTATTATTTGACAACAGCAATTATCCCCTTTCTTCTTGTGACGGTGCCTTCCTCTTGTCTCCAGGCATCCGCGGTTGCACTGGTGTTAAAGCATCATTTCCCCCCTTATTCTCACATTATTTATCAGTAGCCTAAAAATGTATGAAATTAATTACTTTTTCCAGCACTTCTGATGCTGGAAACAAAGTCATGTAACCAGTAGTGGAATGATCACAGAAGAGCCTTTTAAATGTTTTAATCGATGTGAGACACCCTCCCATCCTCTAGTCAGTTTCTTCACTGTGAGTCTGTTACTCATTCTGCAAAGATCTGGACAAATTGCTTTAAATTCTTGGCTCACCTTCATGCCCAATGATGGGAGGCTAGCATCTTATCTTGGTAAAGGGGAAAGGCCTGTTGTTAGGCCAAGAATCAAGAGGCCTGGAAAAGGCAGAAGATGTGAGGCTATCAAGGCATTTCAAACAGTGCCCTGGAATATTGCCCAGATTGTATTTCCTTCAGTAATGCCCACCTGCAACGAACACTTGCACATTATTTATTTAAATATTATTTATTCATTAGCTTTGTACAACCACTCAGTTCAAAAATGATTTTAAGGTGATGTATAATACTAAAAACAGATAACAATTCATAAAAATGATAGCAATAATAAAGAACAATCTTCTATCTCAGCCTAATGCAAGTGAAGAATCCCACCATCCAAATTAGCCCAAGGCAAAAATCCAGATTTTAAGGAGTTTTTAAAATAAGGCTGGGGGGAGGGTGTGTGTGTGTGTGGGGTACAAATTTCAGTGAAAATGCTGTTCCAGAAGGAAGGTAGTGACCAAGAAAGCATGTTTCCTGGGTCCCATTGACCCAATATGCCAATATGTCAGAGCATGCCAAAAAAGATCAAGTAAAAAAATAGAGTCTACCTGACAGAAAATAAATGGTCCCTTAAGTAGCTATGCTCTAGGCCACAAAAGGCTTTAAAGGTATAACCAGCCAACATCCTAATTGCACCTGGAAAACTACCTGCAGCCTGTGCAATGTTACACGGGCATACTGAGACATACCATAATTACCCGGGTCACTACATTTTGGATTAGCTGCTGTTTCTAAGTGGTCTTTAGGGGCAGTCTTCTATAGAACATGCTGTAAAAATCTACTTGTAAGATGACCAAACACGAATGACTGTCTGAAGTTCACTTGACAGTCCAGATCACTTGAGTCTAACAGCTTTTTGTGAAGAGTGTGAACTATCATGCTTCAATGCTGGTAGAACCATTCCTACCTCAAAGAAACTGATCCTATTACAAGGACAAACTACACCTAATAAACTTCTAGGTGAAACTACTGACCTAATAAGTCAGGAGGAAGCAAGATATAATATAGAAATGGTTGTTTGAGTGAGCAGTCTTGAGGATCCCATCTCCTTTCCTGAGAGTCACTTGTCCCACCTAACGAATCTGAACTGTGTTTCAGTTACCTCAGTAGGAACATCCAGTCAGGTCAAACTATAAGTGAATCTGAGTTAACTATATATTAATAATATATTATAGAATATTACGCCTCCCAACCTTGATTCCAAAAATCTGAATAGTAACTAAACAGGAATAAAATTCAGCAAATTCTAACACTTTTTTGCCACCTGGTGGTCATCAGGATTTCTGCAGCTCAAATCTGGCAGATTGAGTAAACAGTTGCATTCCTTCATATGCCTGACTCAGTAATGCAGATGCTAATAACTTTGTGCTCTTCTTATATTTTATAGTTCAAGTCTCCTTATTCCTTTTTTACTGACTACAACTAGTGGGAGTTCAAAATTTCCATTCCATAGTTCTTCTCTGAAGCCTAGAGATTTAATCTTTCCTAAAGTATACTATTGGTATAGTATATTAATGAACATATTATTACATTTATTTGCTTCACTCGGCTTTTGTTTGTTTTTTTCTTTTAAATTTTGCTGGTCATTGACCAAATAAATATTATTGATTTTCTAAAGAACTGAAAATGTTGAGATGCAACATTTGTTTCTATGCATCATGTTCTTGCTGCAGTTCTTCAGAACTAGTTTAGAATAATTATCAAGAATGTGAGCTATTAATCAGTAAGTCCCTACAAATATGTTCAAGATGCTTTTTAAGAAAACCATTCACTTTTAACTCCTTGTACAAGTATGGTAAGAGTATAAACAGCTTATCAGCTGTTTCTGATATATATCTATCATATAAGATCCATTGTATTTCTATCATATAAGATCCATTGTATATAAGTATAATTGTACCATAATATTTTAGGGCATAATAAAAATGTTATAGATTCTTACTATGCTTGTATTTTATTACTAAGGAACAGACATTGAAAAAAGCTAACTTTTTGTTTGTTTGTTTGTCTTGGTAGATCTCATCTATTAAAAGGCAAGATATAATTAACAATCCCATTATTGTACTCTTAAAAAACATTAGAAACATGTAACTTGGCTGAGGGTACCATGGACTGAACAAGAAAACAAACTGATGGATCATCAAACAAATTAATGCAAAGTTCTCACTCGAGGCACACATAACAAAGCTCAAATTATCCTACTTTGTACACATTATAGAAAGACTCAGCCTGGAAAGAGCTTTAATGCTAGGAAAGGTGGAAGCTAAGAGGATGACCAGCAGCAAGGTGGATGGATTTAGTTACATTGGTGATGAGTGCTCTATTGGGAGATATAAAAGAACAGGTTAGGGATAGGTTGTCATAGAGAAAATCTATGAGTGTGGTTGCTAGGAGCTGAAAATGACTAGACAGCTTATAATCAATAAATCAAACTTGGCTCACTGTCTAACCAACATGCTGCTATATACTTCTGTTCTGGTGCTTCATAGCTGAATTCACATATGATATACCAAGTCAGGATTTTAAAAGCCATAGTTGGTTGATGAATATAATTTATAATACTTATAGTTTAGTTTTAGCTGGGTTCACACATCATGCTAAGCCTAAAGCAAGAAAACTACAATATAATTTCAGTTGATGTGTGAAACTAGCAATTGAAAAACAGTGGTCCATAGCAGGTAAATGCAATCAGTCATTTAGTCTAGAATTGCAGCCACATGGTTTCTATATCTTAGGTGTTTTATGGACAGCTCTAATGTATCCATGCCTAAATTGGAAAGTGGATGTAGGACTTTAAACTCAACAATCTGAGCCAATGGAAAAGCCTCTTTGAAATAGCATGTACAAGTGACATGTGGTATATGAAAAAAATGAGCAGATCCAAGTCCATTTCACACAACAGCCAAACCAAATCATTTTGGGAATTTTATGAACACAACATAATGAACAGTTACCTCCTCTTGTCTACATTCAGCATCAGGTATAAAGAGTTATATGAAAAGGGAGATGTGATTCACTACTGAATCTGCTATTGGGCAAAATGAGACAGCAATCTTGGACAGTACAAGATGAGGCCCATGGAAGCACTGTTTTGTGAACTCTAAATGACCTTGCCTCTCTCTAGTTCATTATCAGGGATAAAAGAAAACCGAATTCTTTGTCCCAATCAATTTCAGAATAGAAGACAGCACAATAGGGGCATCAATTTGCCTCTGACCCCAAGCAAAATGCCTTGAACTTGTCCTAGTTCAGTTATATTATCCTAGCTGATAGGCTGAAAACTCTCTTCTATGAACTTGTATAATTCCTCTTAAAAAGCAAACTTGCGTCCCCCAGATATGACAGGACTGCAGCATCAGAATTCCAAAGCTGCATAGCCAAAAGACCACCAAACCTCAGGAACTGGACTGAGGATGGCTGATCAGTATCAATGGAGCTTCAGAAAAGTAATGGCATTTGGGTCCATAACAGCCCCATTTGTATCTTGTGCTGCAGAGAAAACAGAAGGTTCTTTCTATGCCAAGTAATATCAGAAAACCTGTCAAAATCCCCTGTGCTGAAGCTCAGGTTCTCTAGACAAGATAATAAAATAAAATCACAAAAATAAACACACACACCTAAATCAAAAAGGAACCAGGCTGAGAAGGAGATGTGGGAAGGGAGAGGGAGAACTGCTATAGTATGTTAAAAGGATTAAATCTAGCCTCCTTTTTAAAAACTCCACTTCAAAGTGAACACTATTACTTATGCATACATTTAAATAAAGACTTGTCCATAAGAAATAAATCTCCCTGTTAGAAAGATATACAGCCCAAAGATGGTAGAACCATGGCTTAAATAGGATCATCTTCTTCCTAGTATGGAGCTAGAGCTGAATAACTTCTGGAGCTGTTATTCAGAAGTTAATAACTGGAGCTGGCGCAAAAATAAGATTTAACTCTAAAATTTGTTCTCCATATGCAACTATGAAACATGGTGACCATTTAGTTATTCCCTAGACATTTTGGCTTAGTTGATTCCTTGGACCTTCAAATTTAGAAATGTCTACACCAGTGGTGTCAAACTCGATTTCATTGAGGGCCACATTGGGGGGGTGTTTGATCTTGGGGAGTGGTGGCCAGGGGAGGCATGACCAGCTCAATGTCTCTTGTGTTGGGGGGCCTGGGTGGGGCCCTGCCAGTGAAAATGGGCTCCCGAGCTCCGTTTTCGCCTGGGACGGCCTTTCACTCTCTGCTAGTGAAAACAGAGCTTACGAGGACCATTGGCAGAGGCACCAGGGGCCAGTCCTTTACTGTTTCCAGGGTGGCCCCATGGACCAGATCTAAGCACCCCCCCAGGCTGGATCCAGCCCCCAGGTCTTGAGTTTAACAACCCTTGTCTACATTTACTTCTTCCTAACATATGCCAACATCCAATGATATCAATTGGTGATAAAAGTTAAGGAAGCTGAAATTCAGAAATTTGTGGAGGGTCACAAGCTTCCCACCTCTCCTTCAGAAAAATTAAAACAGGGATGTCCGAATGCATTTATGAGTTTTTGCTATATTTATGACACACTAACACTCTATGTTTATATATGTAGCTTTGAGTAGAAACTGTACTTGGTAAGATTATATTAAGATGGGTAGCAGGAATATTATATAGAAAGGGGTAGTGTGATGGTTCAGCAGTTAAGATGTTGGGCTTGTCAGCTTTCCAGCTGACAGCCGAGTTTCGAGACCCAAGTGCCACCTGATGGGGTGAACTCCTACTAGTCAACCTGTCAACCTAGCAGCATGCAAATGCGAGTAGATAAATAGGTATCACTTCAGTGGAAAAGGTTACTGCATTCCATATTTTCATGCTGGCCACATAATGACAGACACGCATCTCAGACAACACAGGCTCCCTCAGCTGAGAATTGGAGATGAGCACTGTCCCATTGAATCATCATGACTGGACAGGGGAAACTTTGGTATACAAAGTATCACCACAGCAACTGGGGCAAGTAATAGACAGTATAAACGTATAAACACAAGAAGGAAAAATGGCCTCAGTTTTTTCTCTAAATCACTCATAAGGTGATTGACTATTGTTTAGAATCTTATTGCCTCTATTCCCAGTTCGTAAAGATATGCTAGGCCTCAGCCCTCCCTTTTCCTTCCCACTCCCACCCCCGAATATTCCTTCAAGCAGTGTTTTTTCTCCCTCCTCCTGCTCTTGCTATCTCAGCCTTAACATGCTACATGCAAAAACGCTCTGTAAGGAGACCTGCAGCTCTCTGGCACATTGCCAAACCTGCCTTATTATCAAAGGAAATGTGAAAACAGTCAAGCCCTGCTGGCCTCCCAAAAAGGGAAAAAAATTGGGGGAAGAGAGAGGAAAAAATGCTGGGAGGCCCAGCTTTATCCTCAAATGACCTTTTCATTGAGGCTCAACTCTCTTGAAATGGATTGGGAACTGAAATTTCGCAAGGATAGAGACAGAATTCAAGTTGGGGAAGGAAAATCATGGGGAGGAGGGGAGAGAGGACACAGTTAAATCAAAGAATAGATCATCAAGTCCTCCTATATATAAGGAAAAGGTTAATAACTAGAAAGAAAATGGATAGGAGACACACTATTTTGAATTAAACTATGCAAAAATGATGAGCTACAATAAAAATACCATTGTCTTCAGCAATTTAACCATCTTGTAGAAAACACACCATTGTTTATTTTATAAGGTTGAAGTTCACTTTCATATTAATACTGAACAATTATATACTTCACAAAAATTCAGAAACTTTTATTTAGTAGCAATATTATCTTCAAGCCTTTTAAAGGATTTTTAAAGAAAGGGAATCCTTCTCTCCTTCCAAAAAACAATTCCTGGTTGTTATCTTACATTTTATTCCATCCTAATCTGGCTTTCCACAACCTAACTGGGAATTTTGGGAACTGAAGTTCAATTCATCCAGATGATATAAGGAATAAAGTTCAGGCAAGGGGATGAAACCACATAAAGGAAAAGGTGGAGCCGGATAAACAAGAGCAGTCCTGTTTAGTCTGAACTGCGCCATCGTCAAGAGCAGGAAACAGGTGTAATAGTAATTATAATTACATAGCAGTTTCATAGCACTATAAATGATTCATTTAAATGTCACTTTTCATACCTGCCAAAATTGTAAAGAGTGAGATAATAGAAATTCTATCTATAGTCACCCAAAGATTACATGGCAAGAGTGGTATTCTAATTTTTGTCCTACTTTTGTCATTATGCTACACCAGCTTTGTCTCATCACTAAAATGTATTAATTACCAGTTTCCTTAATGTATTTGAGAAGATTATTGGAATGACAGCAAATCAAATTTTTTCTTAAAAGGAGAGTCTTCAGAGGACAATAATATGTATTGC
The DNA here is from genome assembly GCA_017656035.1 of Myanophis thanlyinensis. Taxonomy (NCBI): domain Eukaryota; kingdom Metazoa; phylum Chordata; class Lepidosauria; order Squamata; family Homalopsidae; genus Myanophis; species Myanophis thanlyinensis. The sequence continues at coordinate 12,736 of JAEANM010003641.1, forward strand.
AGTACATATTATTGCAATAAGGAACCATAATATCAATAGATAACATATCAATAGATACCACATCCATTCAGCTATGGATGCATAGGTTGAATAATTCAACCTAAGTTACAAAGACAAATTATGAAAAATACTAGTTTGAAAACTTCAATACATTTTATTTTAAAAATAAAAATAAGCTTTAAAAATTGATTTGCATTTACTAAGGAAAGAGATTTGGAAATGGAGATAAACTTTAAAAATTAATTTGTATTTACTAGCTAAAATAAATTATAAATATAAATATAAATTAATAAATAAGTACCAATAAATCAAAGGTTTGGCTAGAACTTGCCTGCTCTTAAAAAAGTTAAGTGGGGTCAGACCTGCTTGGATGAGAAATCATCAGGAAATTTCTGAATACAAATCCAGGGAGAAGTCAAAAGGCATCTCAGGAAAGCCAATGGTATGCCATCTTCATATTTTTGTTAAGATAATTAGATGCACATATGTGCCCATGAAGTTATTAAGATCTGATCTTGAGTCAAAGGAATTAGTACTTTTTATATAAGTAAATTTAGTGTTCTAAATACATAAAATCCTCGTTTAGCTATCAAAATTGGGACCAACAACTCAATTGTTAAACAAAATAATCCCTAAATGAAACTGCGACTTATGACTTTACTTCAGCTCTCCTTTGCTTTACAGACTAGGGAAGGTCATAAATGTGTGGATTGGTCACAAAGTTACTTCTGTGACCAATCACTAAACAAGGAAGTTACTAAATGAAGATTTCCTGTACCTGCAAAGCTAACCCCAAGGGAGGGAAGATCTTAAGGTTAAATTTCTTTGGTTCCTCTTTGTTTTTACCTTAAAGTGGGAGCAAAAACCTCTGATACCCCTTAGGTTGTTTAACTATAATTCCCATTTGTCCTGATTCCTGGTAATGCTGGGTGGTGATGATGGAGAAATGAACATTGACATTTGGACAATCTTGGATTTCCTCTTGCTCAGTTTTTTTCCCTTCACGCAGGAAATTGCATTCCCAATGTACCTCATAGGCACCAAGTTAGAAAATCATGATAATTAATATGGGAAGATGCTACAGTTGAGATTGACACCCTTAACAGTACAACCATTTGTTTGGAGATGGATTGAAATTACAATGGCACTGAAAAAAGTGGCATGACCAGTTTTCACAGATACTATCATTGCAACATCCCCATGGTCTCATGATCAAAATTCAGGCACATGGCAACCAGCATGTATTTATGGTAGATGCAGTGTCCTGGGATCTTGTGATCACCTGTTGTAGTCTTTCAAACTTTTGCCAAGCAAAGTCAATAGGGGAAGCCAGATTTACTTAATCACATGATTCACTTAACAACTGCAGTGGTTCACTTAACAACCATGGCAAAATAGATTATAAAATAGGACATAACTCACTTAACAATTGTCTTGCTTAGTAACAGAAATTTGGACTCCACTGTAGTCATACGTTGAGGTTGACCAGTAATCCTTCACTTGCAATCATTCAACAATAGTTCAAAGTCATAACAGCCTTGGAAAAAGTCATTTATGATCCATCCTCAAACTTACGACTGTTGCACTACCCTCGTGTTCATGTGGTTGCGATTCAAGTACTTGACAATCAGCTAGCATTTATGATAGGTGCAGTGTCCTGCAGTCACATGACTGTGATTTGCAACCTTCCCAATCAATAAGCAAAGCCAACAGAGGAAGCCAGATTTGCTTAGAACCACATGATTCAGTTAATAACCACAGTAAAAATAGTTTGGTCACATGATGACTTTCTTAACAACTGCACTGCATATAGCAACTGAAGTTCTAATCCCAATTGTTGTTATAGTTCAAGGAACTACCTGTGGAAGTTTGAGCATTCTGCTCCAATATTGCCCACCACTGATTGTATATATTATTTATTTGTTAAATTTATTTGCCATCTATCTCTCCAAGGGACTACTCTAAGCATCTTACAACAATAAAGAGGAAGAAATGAAGAGAGTAAACAGAAGTAAAACAATAGAACAATAAGATCTACAATGAAAAATAACACAATGAGAATACATCAATATGATAACAAAAAGATAGACGGATGCAGAACAGAGCGTAAAAGGGAGGGGTTATATCCCTTTTCCAATTGAAATGTTACTACCTTATTCGTGCCAATTGCACTGACTTAATATTTGCCAGCGTATTACATCAAAGTTCTCCTCATCTTATAAAAAAACAAGAAAATTCTGAAAACAAGTATGTCTCATTTCTCTTAAAAGTAGATCTCTAAACTATTTAAACTTTTGAACATATTATTTTCAGTTGCCCCCGGCAACTTGGAGGAGTTTGCAGAATTCAAACCGTTTGGGATAAAGGGTATTAAAAGGCAGAGTGGACATTTGCCACCAGGAAGGGAGGAGAGTCAGATTATTCTTCTGTCTAAGTCACTCTCATTGCGGTTATTGAACATGCAATAAACATGCAATAAACAACCTCAGTGTGGTTACTGAACATGCAATAAACATTGCTTGTGTGGTTTCCACACTTGCAACATTTGCGGCACATTTAAAATCCAGGAAATTAAGACAGCAATGGAGATTGGGCTAGAAACACACTACTTGAGGCCCTGCCAGGAACAGCTGAAATACCAGGAGAAAGATGTGTTGGCCTAACTTCAATGTGATTAATCCACAAGCTAAACTTGGAGGAGGAAGGGGGAAGGGAGAGAAATAAGATGTGCTATGCAGCACAATATGCAAAGATACTCAATTTCCCACCTTGAAGTTCAGGACAAATTGTACAATATTAATTATTTTATAGAATCTAATGATTGAAACAGAACTTCATGAGGACTATTTACTTGCGTATGTTCCTCTAATGATTTATTTTAATAAAAATAAGAATGTGAGTAGTCCTCATGTTTCAAGAAACTTGCCTTTGTGGAAGGTTAAAGGCAAAACTAGAAAGCAACATTTAAACTCTATGATCTAACACTGAAAATAACAGTGGTGTGGTGTGATTTCGACTCCTGTCACCTCATTTCTGGAATTAGCAGAGGGAAAGGTGAAAAGAAAGAGAGTGCCAGCTTTTACTTCTGCCATGATTATTAGAAGTCTAGGCTTAAAATTCATGAATTTATTTATCCCAGCTTGTTTATCTTTATCTTTTAGCTTGTGTTTCAGAAGTCAATAAAGGAAGAAGGTGTAGTTGGATCATTTAGGTGTTCATTTTCTCCTATTCATAACAGTATAAAAATACTGTTTGGAAGATGGGTGCTTTCAATAGATTCCTCTCATTCCAATTAGAATTTTGAAATTACATAGAATTGGTTATATTCTTGAGACCTATTTCTCCATGGATAATATGCTGCTTTTTCAACATGTTTATCTCTGATGAATTATATAATTGCTGATGAAGAAACATAATACAAAATATACTGATTATATGATGGGACTACAGAGCCTACTTGTTTAAGCACCTATATAACTGTGGCTCTCCCTTTTAAAATATCAAGGAACACGTTGAACTATTAATACATAAACCTGGCATGAAAAGTAGATGACCATAAAATCAAGGTATCTAGCCAAAACCACTTACGTAATAGCAATGTTGCAATTAATGCTGTTGTGTCCCTATGATACATTTGTTTAATTTTATATATATATATATTATCTCAGTGAATATAGCAGCATTTGGTTTTGTCAATGGGATTGGAGTTAATTAAGTAGTTTCTCTGATTGTTGGCATTATGGAATGGATATAGTTCAAACTGTGGATTTGTAATGTTGTACGCCGCCAGGAGTCACTGTGCATAGTAGATGGGGTGGCTATATAAATCTGTTTCATGAATAAATTGAATGAATAAATAAGCATCCCTGGGCTGCAGCCAACAATCATTTTTATTCCCTAAGAACCTCTATGGGGTTTTGCAGCACTGAAAGGAGCTCTTAGAAACAAAGATACTAGAAACCAGCATATTGTTTTCCTGCTATCCAATTTTTATTTTATAATTAATACATTTTAATTATAATTTAATACGTATAATACATATTATAAATGTAAAAATAGAAAACAAATACGACAAATAGGCTGAAAAATAACTTCTATCAAAATGCAACATAACACCAACTAGACTTAATATGACAGATTTACAGTGCCAGTCAATGTGCAATATGTATATACTGATGGAATATTATATATGCATATGTATATGTATATGTATGTGGAAATGTGCGCCTAGCTCTATTATTTACTTGGGTTTAGGGATTTCTTTTATTCTTGAGATGTATTCTGTGTTCTTCTGTGGTTGCACCAACGGAGGCTCAATTCAATTTCATTGTACACGTTATGCGTTGACAATAAAAGTTTTTGGACTTGAACTTTGAACTTTAGAAAAGCACACGTGGAGCAGGGAATTTGAAAAACACCAGAGAGATTTTGGCAAACACTCTAATACAAGTGTCAAACCAAGGCCCAGGGGCCTGATCTGGCCCACAGGTTGCTTAGATTTGGCCCACAGGACCTCCCTGGAAACAGCAAAGGACCGGTCTGCAGTGCCTCTGCCAGCAAAAACAGAGCTCAGGAGGGTTGCCTGTGGCTCTCCTGAGCTCAGTTTTCGCTGCAGAGCATTGCAGGAAGCCATTGCAGCTGAAAATAAAGCTAGGGAACCTGGTTTTGCTGGCATAGCACTCAGGCCATTAAGGTGCCCCTGAGACAAATGAAGCTGAACTGGCCACACCCATCCTGGCACACATTCCTGACCCCCCCCCCCAGGTCAAACACAATCCTGATGCGACCCTCAATGAAATCGAGTTTGATTCTAATATATATGGGCACACTACTGAAGACATTGGTGCATTCACCAATCATCTTCTGAGTTCTAGAAAGTAAGAGTGCACATACTGAAAAAGAGAGGACACCAGGAGAATCCAGCTAGTGAGACAAACCACAATTTGACTGATTATGAGTCATCAAGTCATAGTTGACTGTTGCTGGACACATCGATATTCTTCATGACAATCTGTTCCTAATCTGGTCCTTCAAGTTTTTCAATAGTGCACCCATCAGCACTGTAACTAAATCCATCCCCCTTGTTGCTGGTTATCCTCTTCTTCAGTTTCTTTTCCTCTTTCCTAGCATCAGAACGTTCTCCAGAGAGCTAGGTCTTCACATAATGTGTCCAAAGCAGGATAATTTGAGTCTGATCATTTGTGCCTCAAGTAATGACTATAGGGAATACTTATATACAGGGAGTACCATTGCATGGATTATAATTACCCCATATCCATTTCCTTAACCTACAATTGCTCCTCTGTTTTTCAGGTATGACAATCTTCCAGTCTCATCGCAGCATTATTCCATTTTTATAATGATTTCAATCTTCAACTATTATAACGAAAAAGAAACAATATAAACAAGCTCACAATGTCATGGAACTGTAATGTCAGTAAATAAAATTTCTGGAATTTTTGCCAAGAAAAATATAGTTGTAGTTTTGACAATTTATCAGAGCATTAGAAAGACCACAAGGCAGGTGCCAATGGACAAACTTCTGTATTTGCAGAACCCCATTTATATTCTCAAGAGGGAAACAGTATCTATTCAATTTTATATGCATAGTAGAACATGATTAATAGATTAGTTCTGTGCTACTTCAGTAATAAAAGAGGTGCAATTACTAATACCAAACCACCAAAACATTTCCTCTCTAAAGGTCTTGGAGTTTCTACAGCCTTTTTCAATCCATAGCAGGAAGTAGAATTTCCCACTATGACAGGGCAGTCTTTCATCTAAGATTTAGGAAATGTATTCTTACAAGTTTTTATTCTGGAACTAATTTTTAATGATACAGGCAAACTTACAAAAATTAATATTTTCCTTTTTTTAATTATTTTGAGCACGAGTAATCCACATTGGTCTATCACTGAGCAATTTACAATTCAATTCTTCAAACCTGAAAACACACAAAGTGTTTTTCATATAAATATCATGCTATCTTCTCATTACAGTATTTCAGTTTTAAAGACTTGTTGAGGGCAAAGAAGATCTTTGGCTAATGTTTTGTTGAGCAAATATACGTATCAAAGGCACTATACTGTACCATTTATTATTAATTGTATATTATTATTATTATTCATTGCTTACATTCTTTTATTCCTAATGAATGCATGATTCTCTAGAACGTTTGGGCCCAAGCATTTCTTTTATAAATACTGGCAGTTTATTCTTACAGCATTTATTGCAATCAACTACTAAGAACCAGAGTTTAACTTGAGCCAAGACTCAGCAAAAATTTAAACTCTCAAATACATTTGATTTTAGGAATTACCCCAATATATGTTGAACAGCAGTTTATAATGTACTATGTTTTGAATGTATAACATTATACTAAGTAATAAAATGTGGGAAGATTGTGTAGCTCTGGACAATTGTGGCTCATTTTTGTTAATTACAGCTTAAGAAGAAGAAAAAATGTTGCCAACATATCTCAAAATATTGCAGAGTGCTTTGCTTTACCAGGAGAGAACTAAAGCAGAGTATCTCTCCAAATACAAAGGAAGACATGTACTATGGAGCACATGGAGGAAGCAGTGTGCTTTCTTTGCAATTCTTTAAATCACTCGCTGAAACTTTTGTGTTCTTGCAGTGCCCAAGACATCTTTTTGCATTTGAATGTGAAGCATTGCTCAGTCTAACTATAGAGAACTATAATTAACATGCATAGAATCCTCTGCAGAACACCATCAGAACAGAGCCATCTCCAGAGGGCCAATAGAAAAGGCACACTTCCTGGATCACAATGACACTTGTTAATTGAAAGGACCTGGATTACACATTCCTATCAAATTGCATCAGTTAGGCAGATACCAAGGGAAATAAGTGGTTCCTTAGATAACTCAGACATATTGAACACCCTGAATCATACCCAAAAGCACATTGGTAGCCAGTGCAGCTCATGGAGCATGGGTGCCACACCAGTATACTGAAGCATGTCCTCCACTGCTAGCATTCCTGCATTCTGGATCAGTTAAAGTTGTCAAACCATAGGTGTGACCAGGAAGTCCATTGCTTGACGGGCCTCCCAATCTATGAAAGGGAATAACTTGTGAACTACATGAAGTGCAAAGACCTGCCTGGCTGTAGTACGAGATGTGAGTCCAACAAGATCTCCAGATTGCAACCCATTCCATGTAAATGATAGAATCTCCCTGGAGATTCATTTGATCTTTGAAGGACTGAGCTCAAGACAATTTCATCCATACCCACACAGCCACCTGATATTGAGATAAGAATTTGACACACTTAGCCAACTGGGGTCAAAAAAATAGAATGCTCATAATATCCAACCTCTAACCAGCAGATGGCCTCACCCATGGTTTCACATAGATGTTGAACATGAGGGGAGAGAGCTTCAAGCTCTGTAGCACCCAATAAACAAAGAGTTTAGGAAGTGACTTCCTCCCCACCAACTATTGACCAGAACTTGCATAGAAGGAAATAAGAGAACCACTGTAAACAACGCCCCAGAGAAGATCCAGAAGACTACATAGATGATAGTAATAAAAGCTGCTGAGGGCTTAAGGAACACAAAGGTGGATGCACTGCCTTTTCTTGGCGCTGACACAGGTCACTGACAAATGCAACTGAAGTTGTCTCCCTACTGAATCTCAGCCTGAAATCTGACTGAAATGGTCCATTTTCCTCCAGATTATTCCTCAGCAGTTGTAGTCTTACCACCTTTTAAACAATTTTCCTAGAAAGGAATGTTAGAGATGGGACAATAGTTAGCCAAGCTTTTGGGGATCGAAAAACAGCCTCTTGAGAAAGGAATATACCAGCACATCTTTTCAGTCTGGAGGCAACATAACCTACCTCAAAGAGGCTGACTTCACAGCATGGACTCAACCATAAATCACGCTCCTGCCTGCCTACATAACCAAGGAGGGACCTGGGTTCAAAAAAATAGGTGGCCAAACTAAAAATGCAAAGAATCTTTTCAATTTCCTCAGGAATCACTAAGTTAAACTTATCCCAGGTCTCACCACAAGATTGGGTGAGTCGAAATTTCAACTTGGACCAGAACTGAGCAACTGCCAGATATCCATCTTATTTCTTACAACAATCTTGCAGATGATCCCATGGCCTGTCCCTACCCAGCCCAGCAGGGATCGAGACACCCTAAACAGAACTGCTGCATAACTATCAGCAGATGCAACAAGGGCAGAAAAATACTGACATTTTGCTACCTTACTGCCATAGACTCTTATTATGTATAGACTAATATAGACTCTTATTATGTTGGGGAAACTCATTCACATCTTCCTCCATTGGCACTCCAGGTATCTAGTCTAGAAATATATCCCAGTGTTCCTCAGCAAACCAAGGAACTCTCTAGACTGGCACACATAGGGAAATACGGTCCAGCCAGTCACCCATTCCAGCCAGTGATCAAGGCCCCAGACAATCTGTTCACAAGATCCTTGGGGAAAATACCAATTTCCTTCTGGAACCCATAAGATTGGGGTGGGCCTATCAAACAGGCCCCATCTTCCTGCAAGGGGAGGATGACACTAGCGAGCCGAAAGTTAACAAATGGATACAAACAGTATTTAACAGGGTTTTTTCCCCCAATTTTTCAGTTTTTTCAAGGCTGCATCACCCAATTATTGCTTAAAGAAGCAAAACACATTGTTTGAGTATACACATATTAATTTTTGAATTAACCATTTCTGTGTTTTTATTACACATAAGCTAACTAAATAGATGTAGCATCTTACAACACACCACAATGCAATCACACTCTTTCAAACTAACCAAGGGAAAAAAATCCAAAGTTGAAAATAAGCAAGCTTCCCAAACTGCACACATACAGCCACAGTCTTTAACTGACCTGGTTAAGTATGGTGTGCAAGCCCAGACAGTATAAAGTTAAACATATACTCCATCCTGTTGTTTTAATAGCTTATAAAGTGGGAGTGGGAGAAAGCAAGACAACTGTACAGTGATATACGTGAATCCATGTTATACACTATAAAAGTGCTTTATGGATACCAAATATGATTTTACTTTAAAGTAAACTACAGTTTAGACCAGCTTTCTTCACTATGATGCCTTAGATGTTCTGACTGAGAATTTTAGAATTTGCCTGGCAAAAATTCATACAGCTGAAATCCCAGGCAAATTCTAAAATGGAGGTACTTGGTTAATAAGGGTAATAAGGTTTCCACACAAAAAAAGAAACACATAAACCTTACTTGGTGTTGAACTGCTGAAGGGGAGATGAGCCTTGTGGTCTAGAGGTTAAAACATCTGCCTACGATGCAGGCGACC
>JAEANM010003642.1:0-22056 GCA_017656035.1 Myanophis thanlyinensis
TCTATCTATCTATCTATCTATCTATCATTGGAGTTGGCAAATTCAGAGAAAACCTCTGCAGGTCATTTAACCATGAAATCAGAAACTTATGGAGAAAAGGCATTTCTTTATATTGTTTGGTCATAAACCATTTAAGACTTCATAGGTCATGGGGCAGTGGTGGGATGCAACCAGTTTTACTACCGGTTTGGTAAGTGTGCTCTTTGCATGCACACTCATGCTTTGCATGCATTCACGCCATTTGCACTGCCATGTGGCTTCAAACTACAGCTGTTGAGCTTACCAGAGGCAGCCCAGGTAAGTAGGAAGGCTGTGGAGGCATGGAAAACAGCTGTGCCACGCAATTCAGCAGAGCTAGAAAGAAAAAAAAGAAGGGGATATAGGGCAGGAGCGGGTGTGTGGGGCATAATGCTCCACTACTGGTTCGCTAGAACTGGTGCGACCAGGCAGCATCCCACCACATCCCACCACTGGGCTTGGCCAACAGTTTGAAGCATTCCCCAAACTGTTTGCAAACCATTGTTGATGTGCAGCAGTATAATGGGCGTGTTCAAAGTGGCCAATCCTCAAAGGAAGCTCCATGTGAATATGTTGTGGTCAGTGGTGGAATTTAATCTTTTTTACTACCGGTTCTGTGGGCGTGGCTTGGTGGGCATTGGTCATTTGAATGGGTGGGCTGTTTCTGTAAGCAGAGCAATAAAGATTAGGCTAGAAACAACACCAAAATATTTTTCCTGCCTTCCTTACAGGACTAACTCTGTAAAGTGGAAAAAAACAAAAGGAGATTTCTTCTAATTATCGGTTCTCCAAATTGCTTAAAAATTTTACTACCGGTTCCAGCGAACCTGCTAGAATCTGCTGAATTTCATCTCTGGTTGTGGTACTGCAGTATTGCAGGCAGGCAGATTACCAGTGCAGGTTATGTGATGGGGAATTTAAACCTGACATGTTGTGAGCAGTGAGCATCCCCACATTATGAGCCTATTTCTTACAGTGGTGTCTTATTTCCAGGTAGAGGAGATTGGCCTATTATAAGAAATATTGTGAAGCAAGTATAGTGTAATTTAAGTCTCCAGAATTAGAATTGATTTGTGTAGTAACAAACAGACATCAGGTTGGGAAGTTATACAAGTAAAATGTCTTACCTTTCCCTCCATCATGAGAGTGTACAGAACTCTCAGTCATCTGCATTGCTTGTTGCTATAATTTCACTGTGTCAAGAGGCAAAAGCAAATACCTGGTCATAGAATTGGTAATGTGTATTATTGAAGATAATTGGTGAAAATGTAAATCATAATCTTTGAAAGGTATGGCTAGGGGTGATAAAAGCAAATGTTCAATTGAAAAGCACTACATCGTGGAAGACTATCATGAAGAGAATCTGTATCTGCTCTGTCTAGGCTTGAATTTCATTTCTGAAACATCTATTTCCATCATCAAGAATGAAGCAATGTTTCAAAAGTCAGATGTTGTTGAAAGTCCTTTGCAGTTATGCTTATTGTTGCTACAGTTCTTTTCCTTTTTTGCAAATTGTGACCTTGCTTCAGAAATATACATTGATATAACAGACTTTAAAATATGTTTTTAAATTGGAAGGAGCCACATGCATAATAAAGTAGAAAAGCAAATGCTTATTTTTCATCCTTACTTCAAGGATAGTAAAGTACATTTCACCACTTGTTTTTGTAAACAGGAACAAGTTGACCCAAGACGGAGCAATAGTGGTAGACAGAAAGCTGACTTCTCTTTATGCTGATGATTCATTTCTGAACTCTTGCAAGGCAAGAGGTTACTAACTTGTTTATGGACAAGTGGCTGTCTGCAAATGAATCTGCAAAAAAAATTGCAATTTTTTGAGAGGACAAAATGCTCTGTTATCCTGACCTCATTGACAGTGCCTTACATTATATTGTCTCTCTAAGCATCAGTGATCTCTTGTGACTTTAAGGTGCATTTACTGCTAATGCCCTGCAAAAATAGCAGATTAAGCAGGGATTTTTGATGCAGCTTAGTGTGGAGTAACTAAAGAAATATTAAACACGGACAAGGAATGACTTTGCTGTTTTATGTGTCTTCCTCAATTTTTGGTTCTCTGCCAGAGGCCTGCGAGTTTGAGGGTTCTGTACAATATCTTAGCTGTTCCTAACACTGTACTCTTCCAGACAAAGAGCTGTATTCCTGGGATCTATTGGAGCCACTCTTCCAGTTTAGGAGTCACAGCCTCAAGTGTTCCTACCACCACTGGGACCACTTTGGCTTTATGAGCCATGGTAGCATGATGATTAGAATGGAATATTGCAGGTTACTTCGGCTGATTGCCAGCTGCCAGCAGTTCATCAGTTCAATTCTCACTAGCTCAAAGTTGACTCAGCCTTCCATCCTTCCCAGGTTGGTAAAACGAGGACCCAGATTATTGGGCATAATGTGATGACTCAGTAAATCGCTTAGAGAGGGCTGTGAAACAGTATATGTGAAACGGTATATAAGGGCTGTGAAACGGTATATAAGTCTAAGTGCTATTACTATTTTTAGTTTCCACATTCTCGCCAGTTCCTCCTTCATGCCCTGGTACTTCTACAGCTTTTTATATTTCTTTCTAATGTTGCTGTCACTTGGCATATCTATCACCACAATCAGATATTAAATATTAAGAGTACAATGCAATTTAGTGAGAAATGGGCCTACGGAATTTAATGAACCTTTCTACCTAGAATTTTGAACAGAACTAAAAAAAAAAAAAAAAGTACCAGATATACTAGGGAAAAGAATTAAAGCATGAAGAAAAGAATTATAATTTTGATAAAAAGCACAAGAATAAATAATACACTAATAATATAAGCCTGGTTTGCAAAAGTAAAAAAGTGAAAGTTTTAAAAAAATTATGCCTTAAAAGATTTATTGTCATTTTTCTTTTATTACAACATATATTCAAAAAGCAATTAAGAAGTAGAAAAATAAAGGGGCTGTAAAAAAAAAAATTAGAGCCTGTTTAGAGTAGTGATTAAACAACCAGCTAAAAACTGGGAGAGTTACTTTAGCTATCAAGCCAGCTAGGTGATTATGGGCCAGTCACTCCTCTAGGAAGGAGTCAAAGACTCTTCTGAACATCTGGACATTCTGGACTTCTGAACATCTTGCCAAGAAAATTGCAGAGAAAGTTTTCTATACATAGAAAAAGTGATTTACAAACTGCATAAAATGAAATAAAGGTAGTCCATGGTTAGGGCCCAAAACTGAGATTGGCAACTTAATTTTTAAATGAAACAGTAACTATGCCTATGATCTTTTGCTTCACAGATCTTCAAAGATTGTAAATTTGAGGATTGGTCATAAAGTTACTTTTTTATCAATGTTTGCATGCAAGCTTACTTCATGAAACTGAGGGTGGGGAATGTTGTAATTATGGTTATTGAAGGTGATGATACGTGAAAAGCCTTGTTCCTACTCTTTCTGTATGGGTTTTCTGCCTATAATTTTTTCTGATCTCAAACCAAGGAATGCTTAAGCTACAGTTGGCCAACAACACAAGATGCCAGACCTTATCATCTGTGACTAAAGTAATTCTTCCTTTTCTTCATTTGCCTAATATGCTGTAATCTCTCTCTGTCAGTCATGGCCTCCCAAGTGTTATGAGGTGCTTCTCAGGTTGAAGATAGTTGATATTTAACAGTGATGTGTTCTATAATTATGAATTGCATATGGTATCTTTTTCAAACTTCCCAAGTGTAGATTCTTCCTCTCCTTTCCCCCTTTACAATATATTCTTTAATCCAGAGTTCCCCAATCTTCTGGCTTTGCGGACTGGCAGTGTGTGGGGGGAGAGGAGAAGGGATGGTTCTACATGAGTGGTGAGCAAGTGCACGTGCACCGCTCCATTTGCACAAGGAGCTGGCTTTCTCAGCCACCATTTGTGCAAATGGAGTATGCACACTCTCTACTGCTCACACAAGTGGGGATGTGTGCACATGCTCACCCCCTTTCACAACCTGGTTCCGAACGACTCAAGGCATAGTAATGGGCCACAGCCTGGCAATTGGGGACTTCCCTCAAGTTTTAATCCTCTTTGTTTCATTGCTCTCTTTTTACTTACAGTGAAAACCGTCACCTGCAAGTAAACATCACCAACCCTGTCCAGTGCAGCATGCATGGGCGAAAATGCAGCATCTCAGTGAAAACCAAAATCAACCAATCAGAGCCAAACTTCATCAAGGATCGGACAGGTTTCATCCTCTGGGTATCTGAGAATTAATTTTACTCTGTCACTAAGCATCCTTCCACAATCTACTGATGCCTTCAATCTTAGTGCCTTGAGCCTTATGGCGGGAGGGGTATGAAAGTATTGATCTATAACACAGATGTAGACATTGTTAATGAATTGAGAACTTGAAATGCTTCCTCTATTAAACCAACTATTATTTTAAATTATTGTATGATCCATTGTGTACCAAAGTGGCTTTTATTAATGAATTTTCCAGATATATAAAATTATTTTATAGCTAATAGTTGAGACTGCAATGGAAGGAACCAAAAGTATGTATGAGAATAAACAGAAGGACCCATTTTGATTTTAATACCAAAATACCAAAAATTTTGATACCAAAACTTAATGTATAAATATTTGGGGGAAGAGATTTTCTATAAGAGAGTGATAAGAGACTGGAAATTATTTCCCTGTAAGCTATTCCATCCCTTTCACCTTTTTTCCAAGGAAGTTTCATTTGACACTCTGTGTATTCAGGTTGGGAAATCCATTTTTTGTTGGGTGGGTCCTATGGTGCAACTTATTCCTATATGATCGCTTGGTGGGTCTGGTTTCTAACATAAGCCAGAGTGTGAGTTCTAATTCCACCTTAGCCATGAAAGCAAGCTTGGTGACCTTGGACCAGTCTTTCGCTCACCCTCTCTCTCAGCCCAACTCACTTCATAGATTGTTGTGGGGAAAATAGGAGAAGGTTTGGGGTATGTTCGCTGTCTTATTTGTAAAAATAATAAAGGTGGGATACAAATTTTTAAAATGTTCCCCATCTTCCTTTCCTTTCAGTATTCAGTTTGGCTCAGATTCTTCTTAATGATTGATTGTCAGATGCTACTCCTATTTGCAAGCATTGGAGCCCAAAGCTTGGGCCAATATATAATGTGCTTTCTTTGAGCAGCTGACATTATTCTGGCCAGCTTAGAGTTGTAGTCCTTTTGTTGCTTGTACAGCCCTCTGCTGAGGTGTAGGTGTAGCCTTGTTAACAGGACTGTGCTTCTGCTTGTGCCAAAAGAAACATGTTTTATTTTACATTGATGGAGATCACTTCCAGCATCTTAAAACAAGGGAAGAGATTGCTATTTTGGACCATTTAAAAATAAATAATTGTAAACCTGACACTGCTGGACAGGTAAGGACTTAAATAATTATAACTGCATACATCCTAAGAATAAAGCAATGATGGTAGAGCTAATTGTTTGAGTATGCCTGCTTTTGTTTTAAGTGTGAGAAGGCAGCAATTACCATTTCTGTGAGCTGGGGCACGAAATGGCAAACAAACTTAACTAGCTAGCTAGCTAGAAGTCCTGCTTGCTTCTGAGTCATTCTTAAATATGGCTCATTTCCTAAGCAGGATTATCTGCCTCTGCCCAAGATGAGTTGTTGCTCTTCTTTTCAAATTAGCTTTTCAATGAAAAAGATTGCTCTCTCTACTTATTTCTTTTCCCATTGATTAGCCCAAACTTTTAATATCTCCAAGTACTCTTAAAAGGGCTTTTTCAACCAAGTGCCTTCCAGATACAGAATCTCATTCTAAATCTCATGATTCCCAGCCAGAAATCCTCTGGCTGTAATTTTAAATGAAATGAAATATAATGCAGACGGGGCATTAGAACTTACAAGCAAAATAGAAGGAATTACCCTGGAAGGTCAGTGTAATTGTAGAAATCTCTTCATATGTTCTCTTCTTCATTCCCCTAAATACTAGCACATCCATGATGAAAAGCAAGTAGTAGAGCTTAATCCTTCATTTCAACTAAAAAGCAAGCTATCTAGCTACCTAGACTGGGCATTTACAGCCCTATCTCTACTGCCAATAGAAAAATGGATTGCCTCAGATCTCTGGTGCCTTCAAACGTTTACTTTCAGAGCAGCCAAATTAGCCTCAGAAGTTTTAAAATTAGCACTTTGGTTTAATATCCCCAAATAAAGGCTGGATTTGAATGATGACCAAATTTATGAAAACTGTATGAAAGATAAAATCTTTCCATATCAAGATACAAATCTATTAAGTTGATTATATAATGTGTAATGAAGTATTTTGATTTAAATTACAGTATTTCTGTCATTCTTGATTTGTGTGTATGGTTGTGTGTGGGGCAGATAAATTATACTGTTTGATTTTACAAAGGTAGTTTCTGCTACCAAAAGAGGAAGAGGAAATTCTTCCTCCTCACTGGCTTTGCTTTGCAGCGCACCCACCCGGTCAGCAGGGGGGTACTGAGAACCGAGCAAGGGGATCCAGAGGGAAGAAAGTCTTAAGTATATGAGCTGCTCATATGATACTGGATTCTACCTTATATGTGCATTTCTGGGTTTTAATCTCTAAATTAACTATTTCTTAGTTAGTTAATTTCTTAATTGTATGCCTGATCTTTTAAGAATGAGATAATTGTGTAATTAATATTTTAAAATAGTTTATACAGAAATATGTATACAAGTCCTTCCATAATTAAGATGTATTTTTGTTTACATAATTGCAATAAAAGGACTCATTTATACCCAACTCCATTTATTTGATTTTGATTCTGCATTTTTTTTTAAATGTATTTCAAAACTGACTTTCTCTTTTCAGAGAAAAAATAGTGTCATAATTTCAACCAATCAATATCATCTTTTTGCCAACTATGGTAATATACTTCTTCCTTATCAACTCCTGTAATACATGATCCATTTTTAAAAAAAAAATACAATCTCCTGGTTTTATTGTTTAAATCATGAGATTTCCAGGCATTTGGTTAAGATAAATATCTATTTTGTGACTTGAGTGTACTCTTGTTTAAGGTATAGCATCTGAGAGACCACATCTATTATCAAAGTAACTGACTCACTTTTAAAATCATATTGGTTGATACTTGTCATGTGTCAAGGTAAATTCAACTGTTTTCCCAAAGCTCCATTATTTTCCACATTATTTTCCTTGTCATCTTCCCACCACAGACAGCAGCTTTTTAAAAATTCCTCTGAAAATCATTTGTGTCATGGATGGTCAGTGCATTTTATTTTTAATCAGCACAGTACAAAAATAAATAAAAATAGGGAGGCATTAAGTTACAGGCACACACAGCTCTTTGACAGTCTTGTCATATTTATAAACCTCATACTTAGAAACACACTATAGTACACATACATACAAAAGACCATTTATAAATTAAGTAATAATAAGCAATAATACCAATTTTGGTCAACAAATATCTACAGAAAGGATTGCACACTAAAAAAAATCCAAAAACTTTAATATACATAGACATTTAGAACTTAGCAAATCCTGTTTTCTTTTCTCCCATTTTCAAAATGTAGTTTTGAAGAATATTCAAGTGAAAAAAAAATGGCACACTATTTTGTGTTTTTTTTTTTTCCTTTGAGAAAAATAGTTTAGAACAGAGCTAAACATTAAGAACTGTGTACAGTTAATTATCAGAAAATATCTAGAAGTCTTGAGATGAAATACATTGACTTGAAGAAATGAAGGTACGGATGAAAGCAGTAGATCTGCTTGAAATTTGTGCATGGTGAGTTATTGTGTTTCTATTTTTTTTTGTCTTTTTATAATCAACTGTTCCTAAGTTTTGCCTGCTGTCAAAAGTCACAATGCTGCTTTTGGCATGCACAGTATTACTGTAAAGCAATAATGGAATGACAAAAAAGGAATAGGTTTTCTTTTTCCTCTTGCCATAAGCATAGATTTTGTTCTAAAATGATTCATTTCATACACAGCAGCATATTAAATTCCCACTCATTGCTCTTCTATATCAAGTACGTCAGTTGACTTTTCCCCCCCAATATAAAACAGT
Organism: Myanophis thanlyinensis; assembly: GCA_017656035.1. NCBI lineage: Eukaryota > Metazoa > Chordata > Lepidosauria > Squamata > Homalopsidae > Myanophis > Myanophis thanlyinensis. Next base: position 8,047 of record JAEANM010003642.1, read on the forward strand.
AAATATATAGGTTCAAGCCAAGATAGTTTTGCACATCAATATACCACCAAGTCATATTTGCTTTCCATGCAGTGCAATCTAAAGCATACCTACTCAGAAATAAGTCTGATTCCTTGAATGCAACTTATTTCCATGTAAACATGCAAAGGATTGCAGCTTTAAGCTTTCATATCCATATGAGTACAATTGTGATTTGCCTTTATTATATATTTATTTTTAAAAAAGGAGAGGAAGGGCAAAAAGATTTACTGCCATTTTGAACAACCAGGGGAATGATGTCTTCAAACACATTCCAAAATTTTGTCTGAGCCACTACTGTAAAGTATTCCAGAACTCAGCTATAATGCTGAATGAGAAACGGGTCTCCAAGGGAGACTGATATGATAGATGCCACCCATTTCAGAGAAGCAAATGGTTTGGTGGGCTGGAACTGTAGAGGAGCCCTCCCTTCCTCTTTCATGCTGAGGCTCAGTTTTCCTTTACAAACTCAACAGCAAGCTTAACAGTATCTCACTTAATGGCTCAGATTTTGGCCTAGCTTTTGAGGCAGTGGCAAGACCTGCTGAACAAACCCAGCAGCTGCTTAATCATCACAACATATGCGTTTGGTTCCAGTCTACTGCTGCCTCTTAGCTTTGGCCTTTTCAGATTTCACAGCTTTTAATGTTCCTCTGTATTTTTAATAGCGCTTTGCTGTTTTCTAAGTTAATTGCAAGCTATCCTATTTGAAGACACAATATAGTTATCCTCTGCTTTTCTGCTAGAATGCCAGCATCCTCAGCAACAGCATTAGAAGAGCTTTCTAGAATATTTCCAACTTAGCCTTTTATCCACAGCCTTCTTTACCCCCAGAGTATTATTGCCTTTATACTATTTAACTATCCAGCTTGTGAGAACTTAAAACAGTGAAGGAGATTACCTCCCTTCCAAAAGTTCACATCTTCCACAGAACCCTAGATCTGGACTATTGACATTTAATACATATTATTAGTAACTGAGGAAAATTCAGTCTCCCCACTCCCTTTTCTTTTTATATACTTTTGACTATCCCTGAAGATTAAGAGTATTTTAAGCTTTACATACTGTTTAGGAACTAGAGAACTAAACAAAATAAATATCTAAGCATCAAAATTTAACAATCAAATATTTAGATGTTCAGTGTGGGGGAAAATATTTAAATTCTTAGATGTTCACATATTATTGTAAGTCTACGAGGTGGAAGAGAACGTTCTCCAAGCATGGGAACAGATTTGTGGCCCGAAAGACCTTCTGCAATATTACTCTACAAAATATACAAAATATCTGAATATTTTGCATGTGCTGCAAGTTTAGATTACAACTTATCTTCACTCACAGTCCTCAACACTATAACAGAAGGGAAACCTTTTTGGATTTCCTTGTTCTGCATATTGTGGCTGTTACTATCTTCATAAAGTATGAAGAGTTTTGGTTGGTTAAACACACATGAACTGTACTGTTCTGGCTGGGGCTGCAAGAAACCCCTTTAAAAAAAAGCATTTCTACACTGAAATTCAGCACCATTTCCTATATTTATTAACAAAAAGCCTAGCATCTTTCAATAAATAATTGAACTGGGGAACTTTATTGCAGATGCTCAGAAAAATCTCAAGGGACTCAAAGTCAGCCTGTTTGAAACAGAAACGCTATATTATGCAAACAACACCCCCACAAAAGAATTAACCATTTTTGACCATGTCAAGTATTAACATACGGTACATCACTTGCCACAAATCAATACCAGTTAGTATCTATTGCCTGGGGTTATTTTGAAATCTCACCTCCCAACCCATATTGTGGCTTATATCTATCTTAGCAAGAAAAGATTGTCAAGTTTCATCTTTACCTTTTGATACTGATATTTAGAGAAAACCTACGGAGCCTAGGTGAAAGGCTCCCAATGAAATGGGTGCAAGTGGCGATATCATACACAAAATGAGGTGTGTCTCTTGTATAATTTCTGAGTCCCTTTTGAAGGCCAGTATTGAGATGATGCCATCTTGTTGAAACTGGTGTACAAGTAGTAATATTTAAATTACTATTTTCAAAAATCCATTCTCGGACCCCTTTTCTAGAAAACCAGGTGGTAGAACATCTACTAGATTTGGTCTTTTTCTTCTTAAGAATTGTAAATATTATGTTCCTCCACTGCCTTCCACTGTGAAGAAGTAAAGCCTGCAAACTAGTTCACCCCAATTTGCAAGATGTTTACAACAAACAAAAAGTGAAAGGATACCATGATCCTGTATTGTGGTGCTTGCTTCTCCACTCTATTTTGCCCTCTCCTGGTTTACAATTTGGAAAAGAAGCCATATCCATCACATGCAGCAAAACTGAAAACGAATCAGGCAAACCCATTTCATTTCTTGTCAGTTTTGATTCATAGAAGCCAAGGTAATAATGGTGGAAACTAGCAGTGGGTGGCTGATTTCTTTCAGGCCTATCCAGTCTCACCTATGTGTCCTGGCTTGTATGGAAAAGAAACAGAACATAAAAACAAAATAAATGAAAGGGTGGGTGATGGGGAGTTTTAGCTCACCGATCCAAGCCAATGAGCAGCCTGTTCTTCTCTTCTTGGCTGCTCTCATTCTTCAGGTCAGCAAAGACCTGAGTGAAATAGTGTGGGTCAGCATTGATTTGCAACATTTTAGGACTCATGAGGTTGATGATGGAGAGGCAACGATCCCAAAATGCCTCTTTACAACTCTCTACCAGAAAGGGTTTGAGGGGATAGGAGATCTCATTGCCCATATAGGAATAGGAGAGATAGAGGCAGGTAAGTAAGACAGCCTGAAGATCATGGTCCGTGGCTACTTCAGATGAAATGACATCCCGGCAAAGCATGTACAAAAAGACCACATTGGCTGGAGTGATGAAGCCTTGGTCTTGCCAGCCTTGCAGGAGGAGAGATCGGTCCACACTTCTAAGCCACAATACCGGGTCGGTGGGAGAAAGGTGCTTCAGCCTGTAGCAGCGTCTACAAAGGAATGCCCCCAAGCATCTTAGCAGCTCACTGGTTGAAGCTTGGACAAGGACCCTCTTGGGGGTGCCAGATGAGTTGCAGCTGGGGTGGGGTGTTTTCTTGACCGAAGAAACGGTGCCCTTGGAGCCGGAAATCTGGTGACTTGGAGCTGTAGGCTGACTGCCCTGGTTCTGGGCAAAGGTGGAGAGATTGGCACAGGATAGAGATTTCTTTAGGTTCTCATTGTTGAGGTGTGTAATGTTGTTCTGATAACTGCTGTTGGGCTGCACCTTCTTGGAGTTTTTCTTTTTGGCAGATACAGCTGCGATGCGTTTCCAAGGCAGCACTGAAATGATAGAGTGGCGCTTCAAGCTCTTATCCTTGGCATTCTTACTGTTCTGGACTGCAGTATAATGTCCCACTGTGGTTGAACCGTCCTCAGAGAGGGTGGCTTTCCGGTAACTGGGTGAAAGGCTCAAGACAGTGCCCATGGTGCACAGGCAGTGGGGAGGAGCAAAGCAGGCAGAGCTGGGTGCTGTCACCACCAGGGCAGAGGGGTCTCTACTTCAACTCTGCTGGTTCTCCTTTCCTTCAGAGCTTCAAATAGCTTGGATTCAGAAGTTACCTACCAAAGGCAAAAACAATTCCAATAAGCCCGGGCAGGGATCATTTTCTCCCAGATATACAAACCCCTGCATTTTAGTAATACTAACCCCATTCAATTATATTCATTACTAAGAGCATTGTTTTTGTTGTTTTTCTCCATTTCTCCTTTCCAAACTGTTGGGGGTGGAGGGGAGTCAAGGAGGGGGAGAGAACATAACACCTGATTTGGACATATGCAAAGACCCTTTCTGCAAAATTGGACTTTGTATTTCAAGCTCAAAGCTTTGTAGAAATGTATCTGATGCTCTCTCTCTCACACACACATACACACACCAAAGACTTGCTGGTTTCCTTTCTTTATAAAAGGCCTACATACTCCTCCTCCTCCACGAAAGCTGAAAGAAAAAGCTTTAGAGAGGAAGGTTATAGAAATACCCTTGCTCCAATGTTATGCTGGCAAGTGAATATGGTGTATAAAATGTGTTAGGGATGCTTTCAAGAGAGGGAGCCATATTAGTTGGCTGCAGCAAAACAAAGAATCTCCTAGCACCTTGTGGAATAATTGATTTATCATGGAAGATGTCATATGCTTCTCCATCTCTCTCTAAAAGGGGGGGGGAGTCTTTTTCCGTCCAAATGCATGTAAAGACAGAGAAAGATCCGTCCTCCGTGTTTTTAATTAGACGCCCACACACCCACACGACTGCCTGCCTACCAAACAGCTAGAAACGGTAGTACCTTTCAGAGAATAAATATTTCTCTTTCACCAAATCGCCATTCTTCTCTCCATCCAAGCTTTTGCTTTTTTTTTCCCGGGGGCGCACGCGCGCGCGAGGTAGCGCTGGGCTCCCTCCCGCCGCAATGTTGCTGCATTTCCCCCCCCCCCCGTCTCCCCCTCCCCAAAGGACGCGATGGCGCCTGTCCTTCTCCTCCTCCTCCTCTTCCTCCTCCGTCCCCCTTCGTGCCGCGGTGTCTCCGTGCTACCCACCGCACTGCGCGCTGCACCTCCGGGCACCGTGGTTTCTGTCCAGGGTCCTGCAGCACCGGCTCGGCTCTGGGGGCTGCGGGGAAGCGGCAGAGGGGCGAGTGCGAGGCCGTCCAGCTTCCCCAGCCCGGCTCCGCCGAGTCAAACGAGGAAATGCATGCGGAGGTTCGTCCGGTGCTGCAGCGGCACAGGGAGCGAGGGAGGGAGGGAGGATGCCTGCTTGTCTGCCTGCCCGAGCGCCGTCCCCAGTGCCGCCCCCCTGGACTGCCCACTCGCTCCCTCCCGAGAACGGCGCGGGGAGCCCCGACCGGCTGGTGAGCAGCCTTCCTCGGCACCGCCTCAGCTGCTCTGCCGGCTGATTCACCGCGCCGCTCGCCTTAGCTCCGACCAGACGGCGCTCGCTAAGCCCGCCTAGCTCCGCCTAGCTCCGCCTCCGCCTCTCGCTCCTCGTAGCCGCAGCGAGCCTGCAAAGCAGGGCGACCCCCCTGTCGGCGGACACCGACACGGCACGGCACGGCGAAATGGCACCGATGCTCCCGGGCTGCACTCTCAGCCTCCCCCCCCCCTCCCCCGAGCACTGTCGGAGCTCGCCTCTGCGCGGATGCAGAGCGAAACGCCGGATTGGTGGCCTGGAGACAGCCGGTTCCTTCTATGGGAGCGTTTTCGCTCCCCTGAAAGGATTCTGTGTAGACTCTAATGCTTCAACCAGCAACCAGGGCTCCTGTTGAACACCGCGTCGCCTGCCCTTTATTAAGCCAGGCTGAGCTGAACCCTGGGGCGGTTGTCCTGAAATGTTGTGCATCCGCTAAACCGTGGTATTTTGTTCTGTTCATAATTTCCAAACAATAATGGAGGGACTTCTAGTTCAATCTCTAGACAAATTACACTGTGACCCAGAACTTAGGCAAAGAATAAAGTCACTTGAGCAACTATTTTCAGGAGCAGAATTCTCACATACGTAACAAAATAGAGTGCTTTGAAAGCCCTAAAATGCCCCCTAGTTTTTTTCTTGGAGGTTTAATACTCAGATAACTATTGCCATACAACATTTTACATTCTTCAATGATAAAGCATTGAGGAAGGTCCCTGGAGAGTTAAATAATTCATTTTTAATTAAATCAATCAATAATGAAATGCCTAATGCCCAATAATTATCCCAGGTTGAAAAGCATGCTCAAGATTTTTATGCTCTTTTTAAAATGGCAACCACTGTGGTGCCATAATGAAAGCATGGGGCCAGCATGGGAGAGTCTAGGTCACTCATCCACAGCCACAGAAGCCCTCTGAATGGCTTTGGCCCAGACTCTTTTCCTCAGCCCAACCTGTTTCACAAAGTTGTTGTGGAGAAAAATGGTTTAAGGGATAGAAATATGTCCAGCTTTTTTGCGTTCCTCTATGAATGACAAGATTTCTATCAATCAATCAATCAATCAAAGAAACAAAGTTAATAAAACTGGACTGTAGCAGCATTCAGAAAAGCGTATGTAGAGTATATCTCACCACAATCTCACAAAGACAGAGGATATAATTGCTGTCAAACCAGTCAGTTCTCAGCTAACTAGCTTGGGCCCAACTGCCAAGAGCTATTCAGAATGCTGGATTTCTTCAACATCATTCCAAAACTTTAATTCAAAAACAGCTGATGTCACAAAGGGGGGAAAAATCTTCAAAGCAAGGAGGCTGTGGCCACTGGGATAAGACAACTGTCACTGGGCTAGTTCTTCCTCTTCCAAGCATCCATACATGGCTGCCCACTGTTTCTATGCTGGTCCCTTAACATTACACCAAACTCATTCAATTGCTTAGAAAATGACAAGAATGACTAACCTTGCAGGCCATGTTAAGCCATGGCTAGTTTTAAACCTTTCATTAAATATAACATGATTGGCTGTTTGCACATAGCATATTAACCTACAAACCATGGTTTACAACCACAATGTTTAGAATAACACAGGATATGTTTCACTCTACAGTCTACACAATATATTAAGCCACAAATAGACTAAGGCCATAGCCTAATTTGTGAAGGTTAACACAATTACCACATACAGTAACTCATACAGTACAGTATTTTGTACTTGGTCATCCAATATTACTAATTTTAAATACTGTAATCACAATAAAAAGATGCTGCAGCCATTGCCTAGGTCCATGAATGAACGTAGGACTGTTAGTTGTTTTAGTTGTTTAGTTGTTTTCTTGCTCAAAAAAAGAACTGAAGGGAATTGTCCTTATCGAAGTGTTTGTCTCAAAAATACAAATCTTAACAAGGTTCCAACAATGTTAAAAGTGCAGAGAAGTTACTCCTTTGGGATTTGTGGCATTGGCCAGTTCATCTAAACAAAACTAAGTAAATATTTTCACGTCAAGAAGATACACTGTAAGATGAAGATCACAATAAAGTGGAGAGGACATGATGAAAATATGGGAAGGACACGGTTTTTTAATTGAACAAAAGTGTACAGTGTGCATTATAGCTGAATCTTGCTTTTAAAATATTAAATGTAATAGTCAAGTTTCCACTGAATATTAATTTCAGCCACAATTGTGATTAAGGCTTCAGGTCTAAATTAAGCAATTCTAGCATTGCTTCCATTTTTTTTCCTCTGCCTTCCACTCTATCCCAACTCCATATAGTCCAGAAACATCTGGAATATTAAAAACATCCTTTTAAGATGGTTGCCATGGGAGGGGGAATGTGGCCAATCACAAAATTTCAGTTATACCAGAGATCAAACACAGCTTTGGGCTGCAGCCACCCACTATTTTTCTTTTATAAAAAATACCTCTGCAATCTATTTTCCCAGTAGCATATTTGAAAGTGCTGCTTATGCTTGAATTTGATCTTTTGTTTTACAGCATAGTGACTTCCCAATTAATCAAAATAACCCAGGAAAACAATTATGTAGGGTAAAGATCTTGATGTGCCAAGGACCAAGATCTTGTTAGCAGGTATTCTGCAACCTGGGCTACATATCAGGATCCTTATGTCCAATAGGACCAAAGAAAAATATATTGCAGCTACTTGCACCTTCCTTCAAATGATACTCTAAGACAGTGTTTCTCAACCTTGGCGACTTTAAGATGTTTGGACTTCAACTCCCAGAATTCCCTAGCCAGCTGGCTGAGGAATTCTGGGAGTTGAAGTCCAAACATCTTAAATTGCCAAGGCTGAGAAACACTGCTCTAAGACTTTGCCTTTTACCCCATTTAATTTTGGAACCCTCTCTCCCTAGCTGAAACCTTCATTAAACTTTAATGAAAGCTATACTAAGGCATAATTATTTAAATAATTATTTGTTGACAAAGGCACAATGGGCTGCATGTGTTAATGTTTATGAATATACAAACAAGTGGGGCCTGCAACCCTATTTAGTCATGCTTTTAATAAAGGTATTGAAATCAGCAGGGTTTACATTAATAGTAATTTAATCCTTTGATTTCAATAAATCTATTGTATACAATAGATTTGTCAAAACATAACACTGTTTTGTACATGTCAGTTATATATGCAATGCATGAATAATATCTAGCTTTCTCAGGTTTCTAGTTAAAGAAGGAAACTGTTCTTCCTCTCTGGTTTGACATGAAATGTTAGCTAGCTGTGTGCCAACTGATCATGTTGTTAACCTTTATGAATAAAATAGCAACAGTACACAAGAAAACAGCTTATGCCATAGTAAATCTGTTCAGTTTTAGAAATGCCAAAGAATACTATGTTATTTATTCTGCAAATAGTGCCACCACGTGACCAACAGTTGTATTACATCTCTTGTGACTACCAAGTAAATAGGAATTGTTCAAATATCTGCTCATTGCGAAGCATTTGGCAGGACAAGTTTTCCCCTTACATAGTAGAAAACACCATACAGACTGGATTCATGAAAACTAAGCCCTAGTGTTGGAAGTTAACACCCACCCCTCTCCTAAAAAAATGAAAAATATTAAAAGGCAGAATATTTCCCCTAAAAGAGAAATAGAAATCTTAAGACAGAAACTCAGCCCCAGTTCTCTTCTCCCAGCAGATACTTTGGTTATTTGGAAGACAATAGACTGAGTTAGCTTTATTTGAAATATAAAAGGCCCTCACTCTCAGGATGGGATTGCTCAACTCTCCACATGGCCCCTTGGAAGATTACATCACTCAAGCAAGATTCAACCAAGCTTGGGACTCAAAAGACAACCTATAAAGTTGCTCCTGCATGGCACCATGGGAGTCTGACAACCAATCAGAACACAAGTTCAAATTCAAACCACAACAGAGGGCATAAAACCCAGGGGCTCTCAGCATCTCTGCCCTCCCCTCCCCACCCCCAGGACTTCAAGCAATGAGATCCTACTTCTGCTCCATCAATAAAACCATCCTTTCAAGCAGCCTCCATGTTTCCAGTGTCTTTCTCCCCACTTGGAACTGAATCCACATGGACATTTCTTCTAACACTAGAACTGCATTAACAAAATGTTTGTTCAACTAATATTCATGCTACCATATCTGGGCTGAAACACCACAAAAAACACAAGTTGAGAGCAAAAATTAGTTTCATTGATAACTTTGTTGCCATCCAATTCTGCACAAGAGAGAGAGTTTGGCATACCATGCCATACCCAAACATAAACCATTGTATTTCTTAACATAATGGCCAATTCCATACAACATGCTAAAACAATGGCTCCCTTTATATGCTGACCCACAAACTACTTAAGTTCATTTTAGCCTAAAGAAGGGGTGTTGTTTAGCAACTTAGCCAGGGAAAGCCATCTTTCTTTTGTACAAAACACAGCCTTCTGGAAAGGCATAAAACATGGCTGTCTGGCCTTACTTGGGACGTACAGAGGAGCATGAATCCATGAGGTTGAGTTGCACCCTGAAAGCCCTCCTCCTTTTAATTAATTTATATTCTTTGCCTTTTTTAAATTTTATATGCTGTTTCTATGCTTTTTCTATATTTTATTGTCCACCATAGAGTACTTCTGTGAAAGAAATGAGCAGTTCTTAAACATGATAAAATAAAATAGATGAGAAGTAAAATATCTTATAACATAGGATAAATAGCATGCATTCATCCATTTTTGTATTCTTATTAATGCTTTCAAAATTAATCAAATAGGCCATTTACTGAATGTTGCTGTCATTTATCCACTCTTCAGGCTGCTTCCAAGGAGTTAATGAGAAATCAGTGGGCATTTGCAATCCAGAAAACATTTTACTACAGCCCTTCCCAAACTAGAACTCTCCAAATGTTATGCTAATGAAGAAATTTAGTTATTTAGTTATTCAGCAAGCTGGCTGGGTAATTCTGGGAGTTGAAGTCCAAACATCTTAAAGTCACCAAGGCTGAGAAACACTGCTCTAGAGGTTCGCTGAATGGAGAATTACTGCTACATCCAAACTCCCATGCACATACACACGCATAATAGCGCAGAAATCTGTACATGATATTTGCTTGCCTCCACCTGCCTTCCCCACCAATTAGAACATTTAACCTGAAGAAAAACGTTGAAGAGTTTGTTCACTGCTAGATGTTGCTGATAATCTTTCCTTGTTATTACTTCAGTGGGAGCCTGCAAGAAAATACCAAGTCTGGAAGCTAAACAAGGAAATCAAAAAATATTCCAGAACAAGCAAATCATTCCTATAACTCTGCCAAGAAAACAGTATGGATGACATCACCAGGAGCCTAGTTTGTCTCAACAAGCTTCCTTCCACTTCCATTTTCCCAAGTCCTTTTCTTATTTTATTTTCCTCTTTAGTTTTTGCTGCCACCTGGTGGTAAGAATAATGAATAGCAGAGCAGCCATTCCCCTCCTATCGTTTTACAAATGTATTAGAGTTTACCCTATATCTCATCTCCTCATAAGCAAATGATATCAATATTTCCCCTTCCTTTTATAAATGTGCCTAGCAATTATTCTTTTTTATTCCTTCAGTGTCTTTTCAAGATTTAACGCTTCTCTTTTCCCACCCGTTCCTTTATTTCTATTGGTGTGGCTTTCTTTCACAGAACTTTAAAGGGAATCTAGTAGAATCTTTTCCAGCTAACAACTTTTATTAAAAGACCTATGTTTTCATAGCTACATTGCATTTCATCAGATGTATATAATATAGCATTTCAGATGAGGTGGCATGCAGTGATAGGGAAAGGAAGGCGTAGATAGATTGGCTATGCAGATGTTATAGGTTGTAGTCACATAGGTTATTATGTGAGACAGATGGCAAGTACTGTACTTCCAATCAGGAATTATAATGTGTTAAAAAGCCCATTGTGTTTGCTGAGACCTTCTATAATCGCATGTGTACATTCAGCAACTTCTCTCTCAATGATACAGGTAGTTCTCCACTTACAATCATTCATTTAATAACTTCAAAAGTACAACAGTGTTGAAAAAAAGTGGCTTATCAGTCCACATCATCATAGCTTCCCCATGGTCACCTGATCAAGATTTAGGCACTTGGGATCCCAGTATCCCAGAGACATGTGATCACCATTTGCTTTCCCAGCTTGCTTCTAACAAAGTTAGTGGGGGAAGGTGTATTCAGTTAATGGCTGCAACAAAAGTAATAAATTTAGGTACTGACTCACTTAATAGCCACCTTAATAATAATAAAGCAGACTTCAAAATGACTGTTTTAAAAGCACCACAGAATGAAAAATGGCAGAACTTGCATGAGAAAGTCTCAGCCATGACTTCAATAAATACAATGGCCCATGGAAACTACATTAATGTCTTGCATGTAATCTGCACCTACATAATTTGATACTATGTTTCTTCCCACTTTACTCCAGTTTAAATCTTCAATCCATTTAGTCCAGTATTTTGCAAACTTAGCAACTTTAATATTGGTAGCTTTAACATCTTAAAGTTGCTCAATTTGAAAAATACTGGTTTAATCCACTCTAGGCAACTGATTAAATGAACTGTAGATAATGAGAGCTTATATTTTTTGATAAAGTTTGTTGGCTGGGAAATGTTTTCCCAATTTTTTGCCATTGCAGACCATAGTGGCTTTCCTCCTACAATTTTCTTAGCAAGGTACCTTCCTGAGTGGCTGTTTTATCCAAGGAGAAAAAACATTACATGAAGCTACTGTGTAGACTGGATGAATTTGTCCTTAAAATAGTTCAAATAAGAAGCTGGTTCCCTTTTTAAGCAAGCAGTGCTTTTTCCTGGCCTGGTAGAACATGCATTTTTCTGGGCTTAATAGCAGCCAGTACAGCCCAGGATAAGAATCCCAGAAACAGTATTATCTAGAATGTGCCAAATTCTCCATTCAATCGGATTATGTGAGATTAAACAAGGTAATACACCAGCACTTAGGTCCCTACTGCAATATGTTGGAGCTTGTGTGTAAAAAAAATTTTTTTTTAATGTAATTGTGAATTTCACTCTTGAACTGAAAAATCATTACCAATACATAATGTAGCAAAATTTAAAAAAATATTGAAATTCAAGTTTTAGAAATAGTCAACACCGACACTCACTCAATGACCCTTTCTTCTGATTTCATCTAGTCTGTTTTACCCTAGCTTTAATACCAAAACCAGAGTGAAGCCTTATGTGGACTGATTCAAACTAAAGCTACTCCAAAACCTCTGGAAGAGAAGAGAGAGGCATACAGTGATTTAAAGAGAAGAATCCCTTCCTTACAGCAGTGCAGTAACTCACCTCCAGGAACTGCTTGGGTTATTGTAAGATTCCTAATGATTTTCTGAAGGATTAAGGGTTCTCTTTTCACTTCACCTTCCTTCTCCTCTGCTGCTACTGTTTTCTAAAATCACAGGTGTTCCTGCTTGAGCCCCAGATATTTAAAATTAAGTGGGAGAGCGCAATCAAATTTAGCACTCACATCCTTTAGCTCTTGTGAAGCAAGTGTTTCCTTTTCAACAAATGAGCTGTAAAACCACATGACTTGATTGATATATTCCAGCTGTTTCACTTTAAGCTGCCTAAAAGATACATACTCTTGAATTACAAGAGTAGTCATACTCTTTTCTCCTTTGCTGTTCTGTGATTGTCACCTGAAACATCAGCATGGAACTGTGATATTTTTTTTCTTTCTTTCTAGTTTCTTTGCAGCACTCCCTAAATCCCTCTCTCCATCTGGTTCCCCCACCCCACCCCAGTCTGTGATCAATGAACTGCAGCGGCCCTGCATGCATTCTTTCCATATTACCTTGGCTTCTTTTAGTCCTCCATTTCAAGGGGAGGGATTATAACACAGTGGAGTAATTATGAACTGGGGATATGATACTGGGGGAAAATGTCATGTTAGTGAGAAGACAAATTTCCCAAGGCTATACCCAAACTCAAGCCTGATAATAAATAGGAAAGGAGAAAGGACAGTGAAATAGAATATCTTGGAATAGGCCAATATTTTTTCTTTTAATCAAGATTTTAAAATGAAGTTCATAGAAGATAGCCATGTCTTATGCATCAAGCAAGGCATTACTCAAAATCAAAGTCATTAATCAAAAGCCTCTGGCAGCAAGTGATGCAAAAGTTGAGACTTGGGATGCCACTGCTAGTGGGAATAGAGAATCAGATAGTGAGACAAATCGCTTAGTCTGCAGAATCTAATGCTCACTCTTGCTAACATTTTAAGAGTTGTTTTTTATTTTATGTCTACCTTAATTTCTTAAGTTACAAATTGTTACCGTAATATCCACAGTCAAAAGATCTGTTTCTATAACTTTGTACAAGTGCTACATATAGTACACGCAGTAATAACTCTTTCAAAACTTTTCAGTAGTAGAATGGAGGAGGAGAGGAGGAGGAAGAAAATATGTTCTCAGTGTCAGTTCTTCCAGATTTCTCAAGTTTCTTTCCTGTTTATTTCAGGTTTAATCTTGAATTTGCATTATCCCTGCATTTGGCAAGAATCCATCTGCCTTGTATATTTTCTTGTGTGCCCTGCAGAATCTTGTTAGGAAGATTATGCTTGGTCGATCTTTAAAATAGAAATAGAAAAAGAGCCCATCTGGCAAAAAGGCTGGTGCAATTAACCAAAGTTTTTCAGACTGATTATGAAGGGGAGGTTGTGTTGTGAATTGATATCATAGCTGAAATTCCCAGCAGCATTGAGTTTAGATGAATGACTCTTAATCAGTGTTTTAAGCTGAAATTTCCTGCTTCATACACAACATTTTCTGCTAGAAGGTAGAAAATCTGCACCTCACTTTTATCTGAAAATAGCAACAGTAAAAAGATGATTAGAGTCTTTTTTTTTTACTTGCAGCTTTTTTCATAACTGCTTGACTTCTCTATTTTGTATTTGCAAATCCATGCTCCCCCTTTCTTCTAAACCAGAGGTGGTATGACTTGTGGACTTTAATTCCCAGAATTCCTGGCTGGCTCAAGAATTCAATGAACTTCCCCCGGAGATTCGTATTATTGCAGATCTCCGGGGTTTCCGACGCGCCCTGAAAACCCACTTATTTCA
>JAEANM010003643.1:0-22055 GCA_017656035.1 Myanophis thanlyinensis
TAGCAAAATTTATATACCGCCCCCTCTCCCAAGGGACTCGGGGCGGTGCACAGGTTAACACCTTTCCCTTGGCCAGGTATCCTAGCATGTCCTTCATGAGGGGGAGATGGTACATGTTTTCCACATGGACACTGTTGATCCCATGAAAATCTATGCATAATCTCAAAGACTCATCTTTCTTCTCTTTAAAGAGCACCAGGATTGCCATTCTAGACTTTGTTGGTTGGATGAAACTCCTAGCTAGATTTTTATTTATGAAATTCCTGAGCTCCCCCATCACTCTTGGGGTCATTGAGTACATCTTTGGCTTAGGTAATGTTGCCTCTGGCGGTATCCCAATGCCACAGTCAGTGGGGTGATGAAGAAGGAGTAAGTCTGATTGCTGTTCGCTGAATGCTTCTGTTAGGTCTTGGTATTCATTAGGGATGGTTGGCTTGGCTGCCCTTGGTTAATGAGTTGATGGGCTCTATCTCTCCCCTCCCCTCCTCACTGCCTCTGCATTTCACCCCTACATATTGAAGTCCACCTGCTGCACTCCTCCAGCACCAGTTGTTGTCTTTCCAGACAATCTCAGGGTCCCTCTTTTTCAGCCATGCCAACCCCAATTTCATTGTCTCTGCCATTTTTAGCTGCTATGAAATGTATAGTTTCCTTATGGCTCCCTGATCTCAGGGTTATTGTTCAATTAGATATGTGGCTGATAGGCCCCCAGTAAGGAAGACATTGTCTTCCTCAAACTTCATAGATTGTCTCAATGTTTAAAGTCTCAGTCCCACCTTTTCCACAGTTCTCAGGCTGACCAAGCAGCAGGTACAACCTAAGTCTATGAGAGTCATAAAGGCTCCTTTCACCCCTGAGTGGGGCACTAGCATCTCCATCTAGCCAGTCAAAGGTGCAATGGTTCAACTTACAATCAGATCGTCCTCCCCCTCACTGTCACTTTTGTAGAATACCAGGTTGGGGTTGCTGAGGGTTGGAGTTCCCTCCCACTCATTAGAGGGGGAGAGATCTCCATGACCCGCTATGTCACCTGCAGCTTCTTTTTTCCATTCTTTTGTATCTTCTTGGCCTTTGGCTGGCCCGAGCCCATTGTTGCTGACATGAGTTGCAGGGTTGGGCAGTTGGCTGCTTGATGGCCCTCTTTTCCATATTGAAAGAAGGCTCCAGGCAGGTGCTGTGGGTTTCTCCCTGGGGGTGGCAGGAGGGACTGTTAATCCCTTGCACATTGGTGGGTAGCTCTCCTGGCCTCATCAGGGGCAACTCTCATGTGATATGTGCTGCCTGTACTCCAACAGATCTAGTTACACTGTGATCACCAGGTGATACCATGCCCCAAAGTTATCTGGAATTTCTCAGGGCAGGCAATTTTGGTATAGCTCCTTATTTAGTTCATCTCAGAAGCGGTAGACCAGTAAGTGTCTGGCCATCCTCTCAGCTTCCCAGCCAGGCTGCAAAACTCCAAATGTATTCAGGTACTGGCTGGCTCACCTACATAATGTATGGATCCTGGATTCTGCTTGGCAGATCCAGGTAGGATCTCCAAACCTGGCTCAAAGTTTGTCCAGGACAACATCCACTCTCCTTAGCTCAGATGCTCCTTCATCATGGAGATACATCACCCACTCTACCACCTCATCCTCTAGGTTGGACGTAATGGCATTCACATAGGCATCTTTGTCTGGATGCAATGCCCCATACTGCTCCGGATGATTTCATACCTAGTTCTGGAAGTAGTCTAGTTTTTCCAGCCACCCATCAAATATGGCTTTTAGAGGTGAGGGTTCCCAATCATTCTGAACTAGCCTGTATCCTGGTGCCATCCTCCCCCCTGGGGGATTGTTTGTGCCTGGGCTCCTGTCACTGCAGGGATTCCCTGGGCTTGTCTCATAGCCACAGAAGGGCCAATGGAATCCCTTGCTG
Source organism: Myanophis thanlyinensis (assembly GCA_017656035.1). Taxonomy (NCBI): domain Eukaryota; kingdom Metazoa; phylum Chordata; class Lepidosauria; order Squamata; family Homalopsidae; genus Myanophis; species Myanophis thanlyinensis. The sequence continues at coordinate 1,921 of JAEANM010003643.1, forward strand.
GGGGAACCCCAACTCCTTGGACAATACTCCCTAGTCTTACTCTCTGTGGTTGGGAAGGGGAGGGGGCTGTTGGCATTTGGCCATCCCAAGCCTCACTTCCAGGACTGACAGATTCACTGGCACTGCTCCCCACATCCCCATTCTGACAAATATTCCATGCAGTTGCTCTACATATGGGCTATGGCATGTCGTTAAGAATTTCCACTCCCATTGCTCTTCCCAGTCTGCAGCCCTCTGCACCTTCCATTTGCTCCCTTGAGTCACGGCTACTCCAGATAGAACCAAGGGGAACTCTAACTCTGCTGCCTTCCCCACATTGCTCGGCCATTGTGCCTTCAGGTCAGGGCAAATGAACCAGCCATAATCCCCTCCTCATGCACCTGTGGTTGCTCTGTCTTCTCTGCTCTCATTTTGAATCGGGTTACCACTGTCTGCATTCTGGCATCTGCTTGACTAACTACTGGTGCCTCCTGATGGGGGAGAGACCCAGCTTTTTGTGGCATCAGCTTTTTGCTCCGTTCTGGACATTGTTAGGTCACAGTTCTCCACGTTTCCCTGAGTAGACTGAGTTGAGTAAGGAGAGTTGGTTTAATGTCAACTGTCCAATTAGTGAACCCAAAACAAGGAAACACTCTCAGAAGAATTTAATTTCCAAAAGTAAAACTTTATTGGGTACACCATGTTGATACTGAAGAAATGAAACTAGCTCTGGTTTCCATGCAGAAATGCTTGCCCAGTTAAACAACCCTTCTCCTTCTCCCCACCCTTGATTGATCACATTACTCAATTATGAGATGGTCTTTTGTTATGAGAATGGTCCATCTTTTTCTCAAGCACCTGCAGGCTCCAAGTGACCTTGCTGGCTCTAAGTTCTCATGATCTCTGCATACATTCTCCACATGCCATCTCCCCCCCCCCCCCAATTCATTGGCAAGTTAAAAAGAAATAGATTTGAAAGAAGCAAAGCAGTTCAATTTTGACAGCTACAACATGATTTTAAGCAATACTGAATTCCTAATTATTTCCATCTTGTTCCCCTGCCTATCACCTGTGAATTAATTAAACTTAATTTGGCTTAAACTGGAAAGGCAATGGGATGTCTGCTTGGGATGTGAATGTGACTTAGTTAGGGTGCTGAGCGATTCAGAGTTAGAAGGAAGTTTGGAAGGCTGAAAGAATCTTATTTTAAAGAATCAGAATAAGATTTTACTGAATTATACCGTATCTAGATCTGAATCAAATATGACCTTCATTTCTCCTTTTTGACATTGCACTCTGCCATTACCAAATGCACTCGACTTTCTTCTGAGATATACTTCCCCTTCCCTTTCTAAGGGTGAATTGGTGTGACTAGAGAAATCTGAACCAGAGGGATGGGGCGAGAATGTCTCTGATTATTTGATATCCTGAGTAACAGTTCATTTGAAGGCTAAGATCCTATACCAGTGGTGGCAAATCTTTTACTTACCAGGTGCCGAAGAGGGACGAGCTTTGTGCATGTGCACAGCTCCCACACGTTCACAATCTGCTCATCCCCGCAGCTCCCACATGTGTGTTGGATGTGCATGCATGCCATCTGTGCATGCACACAGCTTTTGAGAAAACACGAGTGCGTGCACAGCAGAGCTCTGAAGACCAGCTGGACTCCAAAGATTGCTCGTGCGATTGCAATTGCATGCACATGCAGTGGAGGCCCGAATACCAGCTGGGTCTCCACAAATGTGTGTGCTTGCATGCGCCATCACACACACATGTGCAGATGGAGGTAAGTTGGCCAACAGCTCACGTGCCAGGCGAAGTAGCTCTGCATGCCACTTGTGGCACGCATGCCATAGGTTCGCCATCATGGTCCTATGCTATTCAGGAGCCTGTTTTCAGAATGTACTATACAATCATTCACTATATACTATAACAATCCATCAATTGGATTTACATAGCAATCTACCAATCTACCTGGAAGATAAGAACCCCATTACAGACAAAGAAATTTTGTCTTTAAAAAATGAAATGTTCTCAAACATTTAAAAATAAGAAGAATTTCCCAGCAAACAATGTAGCACCATCTTTCACAACTGCAAAGATTAACATTTTCTCTGTAAAATGAAAAGCTGTATGAAACAATCTTCCCATTTACTTTTTAGATCACCATTCTGCAATTTTATTATTAATTAAAAAATGAAATAAAATGTACATAATTGTCAAAAGTAAATTGTTAAATGTTTTCTTTTCAAGAAATGCACATACCAGAGAAAATATAAATGATTGACAAAACTTAATCATACTTAATTTTATTATGATTTAATTACAATAGAGCTTTAACTTAAAATATAATAGGAGAGACTAGGAGACATTCCATAAGAACGATATTACTGTGCTAATTTGTTAAAGCCCTGTAATAAAGACAATAGATGAGCCTTTTCTGCTGTTGCTCTGCCCTGTGCAATATTCTCCCATCAGAGGTGAAGTCCACCCCCAAAGTCCTGGTCTTCCAGAAGAGCCAAAAAATGTGGCTCTGCCACTTGGCCTGGGGTCCTGACAGGGGCCTGCAACATTGGGGGTGGACTATGGGGCAAGAAGATTCTCATTCTCAGGCTGCTCGTCACCTTGGTTTTTAATTTTTAACTTCTCTATTCAATTTTAATTTATATTGTAAGTTGTCCAGTGTATCAGTGAGATGGGCTGCATAAAACTGTTAAACAAACAAGGAAGGAAGGAAGGAAGGAAGGAAGGAAAGAAAAACTGGAATTTTGATTATGAACCAAGCAAATAATATATTATATAATGTATAATAAATTGGTTCAAAAGACTTACTTAGACAGTAAGATTTATATATAATCATAATAAAATGATAGGAAAACAATTAATAGACAGATGTCTATTAGGATAGAAAAGCACCGTTTTCCCAGATGAAACATTATAGAACAAATCCAGTAGTATTGCAGTTGATTTATTCATGGTCTTTAGATCATTTTACTTAAAAGATTATTTGAAGGATTTATTTCAACATGGTAAAGGTAAAATCAGCTAGAAACAAAACAATGGTTTTAAAATATTCCTACTATGGAACATATTGGATTAATTATTGCTGGGAAGGAATGGAAAAATATTTGAAATGGTGTTTTTTTTTCCAAATTCGTATTAACCAAAAAGACATATGTATTGAAAAATATCTACAGATAATTTTACCCTCAATACTATTAACTTCTAAGGCCACATATATATACACACATTATATACACAAAGATAAAAATATTGAGAAATGAAACAACATTTTTAGATATAGTACGAATGTAAAATTATAGAATTCTGTTAAATATTCTAAATGTAGTAATCATGTTATATAAGGAAAATTAAAAAGACTACATAAGGAAGTTTTGTTTTTATAATAATAAAGTCAAACAAATGGCAATAAATTTCTAGAAACAAAATACAGCATTTTCAGTGGAAAATTAATAAAATATTGGAAAATTACATTATTAACCAAATTTTAATGCAGCAAAGAAGAAATGAAAGCAACTTGATAGGCACTGTTTTATTATATATGGAAACAGACACCTATGAAATTACCTATGACATGTGGAATATTTCAGAAAATCATCATAACATAATTCCTATTCTATTCATGATTATCTAATATTTGCTGAATGGTTGATGACAGTGGAGTCTTAGCCACTGTCTCTTTCTCTTAAAGAGACTGTAATTTGTCATGAATTCTGCTGAAAAAGCTACAATGTAATCAATGATTGAATATTGCCAGTTAGACTTTGCAGACAACGTGTTAATATGCCAGTTATGAAAATTTATACTTCAACTACTGATGCAGAAGATGTTGACAGTTTTTTAAAAGGATGTCTTAGGTATAAAGGTAAACATTTCCCCTGTCCAGTTGTGTCCGATTCTAGAGAGCCATATCTGTTTCTTAGCTGAAGGAGCCAGAGTTGTCTGAAGACATTTCTGTGGTTATATGGCCAGCATGACTATATGCTGAGATGCACAGAACCCTAGTTTCAAATATTGCATTGCAGCCTCAGATATAGAAAAAAATATTAAACTACTTACCTGGTCATTTTCCATATAAGGACTGAAAAATAGGAATGGGGAATTTTTTTTTTTCTCTTTCGGTAGCAAAATGTCTTGGGCTAGTGTTGAGGAGATTAGAAGCAAAAAATAAATAAATGCTTTTTTACTGGATGAATCTGAGAATAAATCTTCTGTCTCTTTTGTATTCTTTTCCATATTGGTGATCCATAGCTTTACCTATTTAAATCCACTGTACAACTCATCCATTTTTTTTGTTGTGATAATTTTTTTCTGCAAAGAAAAAGATTGGAAGGGGTGAAAGAAAAGCACAAGGAGGTTATCAGTGTAAGATGAAAATTTCTTATTTCCTATCGCCCATAATTTTACATGAATGAGCAACATGATTTCACAGTAAAAACCTTAACAGAAAGCATCTTTAATCATGTTGTCTGTGTTTCCTAAACAGAACTAGAATGAGAGATTTTTATAGATTATTAATTACTTTAAAACAAAGCAAAGACTAATGAATAAGGATAATCGAGCAATTTGCTCAATGGAGAAAATTAAGAACTGGAGTCCCTCAAAGAGCTTTTTAACTTGTTAATGAATTATCTTGAATTGACGATAATGAAAATGCTGTAGACCTTTTCAAAAGGGATTGAAAAGAAAACTGTTAACATTTTAATGTTTTATACAATATATTTTATACAATATATTCAATTCTGGTTATATCTCAAAAATAATGTAACAGAACTGGGAAAAGTATAGAACACACTCTCTAGCTTAGAAAAAAAGGCAACTGAGTGATGGTATAATAAAGCAGTATAAAGTTATGCATAGCATACAGAAAGTATTTTTATCCCTCTCTAACAACACTGAGACCAGGAGTTATCCAATGATTGGAAGGGGGTTTAGAATACAGTCAATCACTCCCTTTTCACTTTGCCTAAATGATCTGTTTAATTCATTACTACAGGATCTAGTAATGACCACTGACTTGGATGCTTTGAAAGGGCACTGGAGGTATTAATGAAGGACGCATGTATTAATATTACCTACTGTCAAATTCCAGCTGCAGGGGAACATGAATAGAGGAGAAATATAATTCCCTCCTGCTCATGGTGGCTCCCAAAGCTACTGTTCAACTTGTGTGAAAACCACAGTGTTAATATTGGGTCTGATCCAGCAGAGGTGTTCTTATGATAAGCAAAGTAGTTGCTTGTGTTGCTTTTTATCTACAAAACTCTTCTTGGAGCCAGATTTTCTTAGTCCAACTTACTTCACAAGGTTGCTGGTAGAAGATGTAGTAGTAGGTAAAAACTGGCATCAATAAGTTTTAAGGGGAAGATTGAATGAAAATATCATACAGGCTTTAATGAATTATTCATGATTAATTGTAATTAAACCTCTTATTAAAATCCTTTTTAAAAATTCTTAATTAAATTGTAACTCATTTAAAATTGTCAAAAGCAGTAAAATCCAGGATATTAATTTCATTAACTAGAATGATAACTCTAGGAGGAATTTCTGATATGAAAAGATTTAGCATATACTGATTTTCTTTTTTTGTCCATTCAAGAAAATGACAGCTGCTTTTTGATCTTCTATACCAGGCTTGGACTTTGATGTATGCCTTTTTTTCCCTTGGACATTTAAAGTGTGCTTTCTACTGCTAAGTATCTAATTGTAGTTCGTGATTAGCATGACCTTCTTTACCAGTAGTCCTTCAGTTATGACTGGTCACATAGCAACCATTCAAATTACAACAGACCCCGTAAAGGTAATTATGAGCCATTCCTAAAATTATGTCCACAGCAAGCATCCCTGCGTTTGTTCGCACTTACAACCTACTGCAGACTTGCTGTGTGTGCCCCTTGCCTATTTCCCTTCCATCCTATCCCACTGGGTCCCCACAGGCCCTGGTCCTGCTTTGCCAACCCAGCTGTTCCACATTCTTCTCCCGACATCTTGTTACTAATTGCTTACCTTTCAAAGCTTAGGAGGTAAGAATACGGAAGGAGGACAGGCCACACTGGGCCACAGGGCAAAATCCCACAAGTAGACATCTTTTTCTGAGCAAATAATAATGTAGTGAAGCTCTCAGTTCTCCTTTCCTCACTAAACCTTAGCCTTAGTTGCCCCAGCCCAGCATTAGCAAAATCCTTTTCCTACTAGCACTGATGATATTTCTTAGTTTGGGTAATGAAACATTCACAAGAAAACAAACAAGTTCAGAGAGCACCAAGGAGCCCTCAAAGAAAAGCATGTAAATTCATGCTAGCTCAATTGTGCTTTTGTCATAAAAAATTTAATTGACCTTTGAAGGTCTCAGAAGTCTTTGTCTAGTTTTGCAACAAAGAGCACTTGTAAATAAATTAGCGAGAAATCAAGATAATGTCTGTTGCCACAAGCACATGAAATGGAACAAACTAAATTTTTAAATTTTAAACATAACATAGCAAATTTTGGGTAACTGCCAGGAGACAATAGATTATGTTGGCTAATGACTAACAGCTGATCATAATTTAATTTCCATGTGGTATTTTTTGTATGGTCATAATCAATTTAATAATGTATTAATTTCATAGTATTCTTTGATATTTGACTGAGTTTTGGCTATAAAAATAATAAAGAGCTGTATTGCTTTGCTGCCAGTTTTTTTGGGATAAGGTGCTGCTGTATGAAAGAGCACCAAATATTTGGTGAGTGAATTTATTTTCCTTTATTAGATTTTTGGTAATTTTATGAAATTCTAGACATCTATTATTTCTTTTTTGTATTTCAATATCTGTAGTATTATTATTGTATATTTTTTGCATTTTTATGAACTGATTCATAATTTCATCTTTCTCTTCCTTTGTATCTTCGTGTTTTATATTTGATTTGTATAAAATACTGGTCAATGACCAAAATAATGGACTTTTTTTGTTTTGCTTTATAAAGCATGGTTAAGATTAAAGAAAAAAGAAAAAAAGGGCAATTTTGGTGGAAATAATTGTTTTGGAAATGGAGATAAACAAAGGCCTCCTACAGAATGAAGGGTATTAAGAATAAAAGTGATGATTTTGGGGGGAATGGAACTGAAACAAGGGAATACTAGAAGGGGTATTTTAAAGATTAGTATAAGAGATACCATTATGTCCAAGAGTAGATTAAAATAAATTCCATCCTGTCAATATCCATGAAAAAGAAGTCCTAAATGCTGAATCTGGGAAAAAAACATCTGCAGATGTAATTAGTGCAAAAATGGAGAAATGTTTATGGATGTGGTTTGCTTATAATGACAACTTGTTGGACGTATACAAGACGTCAGCGCTCATTGGAAGACGCTGATGTCTCATATTGGTAATTGGAAGAATACCACATCCACATTTATTCCATTTGCAAAGTGAAAGGTAATAGCAAATGTATGAAAAAATAGAAGTGTTAAGATGTTAAATACGCCTGAGCGAATGCTGACGGTGAATATTAGATTGTTTGATGCAGCAAGGATTATCAATCTGAAAAAAATGTATCAAAAGACTAAAATAACTTTGACAGAAAGAGTAAATGATTATATATTATACAGAAACAGTCTGAAGTAAGTTACTGGTCTACAAACCAGGACACTATGTGTTCTAATCCTGCCATAGGTCCGGCCAGTTCAACCACCTTATAGAGTTGTGAGGAAAATAGGAGAATTAGGTATGTTTGCCACCTTGAGTTGCTTATGAAGTAATAAATAAACAGCATAAAAATAAGTGATAGCAAACAAAAACAAGTAGAAATGTGTATTTTTAGCATGTTAATTGTGGAAAACATGTTAATGTGAAGATATGCAAATTCTGGAAGCACAGTGATTAATAGTGTGTAGTTTGTTAAAAGGAATACATTTTTGTCAAAGGATGTGAAAATAATTATGTGCAACAGTCCATTTCTGCCTGTATTCTACATACAGTTTGAGCATGTCAAGAGAAATGAAGCAGTTGAAGACAATGAGAAAGTTTAGTGTTGGCAATTCAAGAAAATATTAATAAAAAATGGATACTGAATAAACGTGAAGGCAAAAGGTAGGACTAGTATTCAAAAAACTTTGTTGAGGTGGTTTGCACATTTAGGGAATGATAGTTGAGACCAAAATAACTCACAAGAGAATGAATAGAGAAGACATTGTCAGAGGTTGCTCATGAATTCAAGAGGTGAGAACAAAAACATTACATAGGAAATAATATAGAATAATTTCTAAGGGTAGAAAGATATGAAAAGGCACAGTGAATGGAGTTGTTGTAAACAAATTTAATATCCTTTTTCCTTATTGCTTGCCTTCCATTTCTGTTACTTGTTACTTTCTGTTACTGTTACCCGAGACTGGGGAATCTATGTATGAACTGCATATGTATGTATATATATTGCATGCATGCATGCGTGTATGTATACACACACTGTACATAGAATAAAACAGAGGAGCTTTGTTTTTTTATGTTTTGAATGATAAAGCTGATAATGTTATGCTGTAAATGTAAATCAAGGTTTAGAAAAATAATTCAGAGTTGCACATAAAGTAACTTTTAATCAAGGTCAGTTTCGCTATGAATTGCAAAATGGAACTTTAAAAAATGTTACTGTAAACCTAAAGAAAAAAAATGTAGGTGGGAATCATCTTTCCGAAGTTATCCTTTAATCTTATGTGAAAGCACTATATTAGCAGAAATCCCCTTTCGTCTTGTGCAAAATCCTTATCTTGTACTATGCTTCCTTCCCTGGATCATCTGGTTATTATGACTCCACATGGTGTCTGCTTTAAAGATAGATTAGAAACAAAATAGTAGTGATAAACATAATAAAAGTTAAGAGTTTACTCTTTGTTAAACATACATAGACATACACAGCTAAAAGAATTGCGAATTTGTTGGATATTATTAATACAGCACACAGATCATCTCAGATGGAATAAATGATTCATACGATCTGTTCTGAGTTTGTTTTCTGCACAATAAGCACTGTCAGTATCTATTATACTATTTGAAAATCAAAAACACATTAACTGAATCACCAAATTGCAGATCCCATCTATTTTCGATATAACTATTATGTTTATTATTGTCAGGTATTTGATTAGGTTGCCAGATTGATTTCTTTTAACATTACATTGGTATCTTCAGAGTGATTAGAATTTCTGAACTTCGGAAGTGTCAAGATTTATGAATGAGTTATTAAATATCAGTTATCTGGTGGTATAGCATTGTTTTTGACTTGTTTATAGAAGAACTGCTATGAAGCAGTTTCTTAAGCATATGGGTCTGTTAGTTTAAAGACAAATTTAGGGACATGGCAGCTTGTTTGAAATTCAGAAAAATAACAAAGCCACCCTTTGGTGTTTGCCATTATATATTAATTTTGGTAATCTGTAAAAATATTAACAGATATTTGTAGAAATAAAACCCTTGGATAATAAATATATGGAATTCTATTAAAATCTAACATTAAAAAAAATCAGAAATGTGAACACGCCTCCTACGAAAATGTTTATTTTTTTTTAAATCCAACTTGAAAGACGATACAAAAATTTCAAAAATTCAAATGCTGTAATAGTTTTGCATATACACACTTTCTGTATGGAATGGCATGCAAGTCCCAAAAGTGGCTTAAATCAAACTGAGAGAACTAAGCAAAATTTGGCATCAAATATAGCCTCTGAAACGTAGATATAAGTGATCAGTACATAGGATTCTTTTCATATTAAAACATTGTGCTATCTTATCCATTATAGTGACTACAGTAGTTTTTCATTGTTAAGCAAGAACCAAGATCAAGACTCTAGCTTTATTATAGTAAGGTAAGATCATAGTAAGAAAATGAAATGGCGATCCTTTGAAAACTAAATTTTGCTGCTCAATTATCTGTTAATAGGATGAAAAACACAATGAAAAATAGTCAAAGGATACATGCTAAATTCAGGTTTTGAATCATTCTTTCAATGAAGTGTGTTTCCCACTGTTTGGCAGATAATTGTTTAGCCCTGTTTTTGGGTGTGGAAAATTTTCTGTAGCTATTTTCTTCTAATAGATAAAGCAATTTGAGGTGGATTTGACAGGAAATCTGTGGGGGGGAGAATGAAAGATTTATCACTCTGCCATGGGACTTAATATCAGCCTTTTTTCTCCTGCCAGTTTAAAATACAAAAACTAATCTGTTGGGAGATTTCTTGTCTTTTTTCTCTTTATATCTGGTATAGTTTGACCATTAAACAGGTGAACAGGCACTTGAATAACCAAAATGTCTTTTTATATATTTTCCTTAAATCTTACGACAATTGAGCTTAAAAATTCTGTCGTTAAATGAGACATTTGTTTAAGTGAGTTTTGCCCCATTTTATGACATTTTTGCCACAATTGTTAAGTGAATCACTGCAGTTGATTAGTGCCATAGTTAGGTGAAATCTGGCTTCCCCATTGATTTTGCTTATCAAAAGGTCACAAAAGGTGATCACACTGGTGTCATAAGTATGAACCATTTGCCAAGCATCTGAATTTTGATCACATGATCATATGGCTGCTACAAAGGTTGTTAAATGTGAAAAATGGTCATAAGTCACGTTTTTTCAGTGCTGTTGTAACTTTGAACGGTCACTAAATGAACTGTTGTAAATTGAGGACTACCCATAGGTTAGTCACTATTTAAACTTTTCGTGGGCCAGGTAAAGCAAATTTGTATTTAACTGTACATGCCAAATATGATGCAATTATCTCAAAAACATTTTTATCATCTTCCTCAAATTCAGGAAACAACCCTGTTTTCTTAGCTGTAACAAGCTTTCTAGCATGCATGAATCATTACTTCATCACAATGATATAAACAATATCATTGTGTATAATCACAATGATTATATCAATGATATAAACAATATCTGCTTTAAAAAAATCCCTCCCAACCAGATACCCTTTTTGTACATTATAAAACAGTAAACATTTATAATTTTCAAGTCATTTTTAAGGTAAAGAACCATTAATATAGATTGGTCTTCTTCATGATTCTCAAGAATTCTTCCTCATTTATTTCTCCATCTCCATCACGATCAGCTTCATCTATCATTTCCTGGGAAGCAAGGGGAGGAAAGAACCACTGAAGATTAGGCCCTGTTCTAGGAGCATCTGACTCTACTTTCATGGAATACATCCTCAGCATTAATTTATAACTTTTATAATATTTAAGCTTCATATATTATAGGAGTTATGCATACTGTTAGAAGTTATAGATATATATATATATATACAGTTATATGTAAGAACAAATTTATAGGTATTCATATCTCTTAAACATATAAAAATGGCACCACCCTTCTTCCAATGACAGAGAGATTAGACATAAGAAAATACTCTGGTCTGTAGAAATACTCATATTGTTCAGGAAAAAAGTGTCTAAGGACAGGGGACAAATGCAGGCTATTTTTCACAGAATATATACAATGACCTTGGAATGTTGAATATCTGGCAGGGAAAAAGAAACAAATAGAAAATTGTCCAGATGTATTGTGTATTCTGTAATAGTGTATCACCACTAAATGCACACTGAACATGTTTGTTTTGTATACGGCATCATATACTCTTTTTTATGATTCTATAAATTCTGATAAACTGGAAAAGCATAACCGAACAACAACATTTAAGCAGGTTATAAGCTTCTTTAATTCTTAACAATTAAAAACCTATTAAAATAGTTTTATCAGCTCCTTAATGAGGTGCCCCTACCTAATTTCAGACCCTTCAGTGGAACCAACAAAATGTATGTTAGTAACACTGTGTATCAAAAAGATATCAAGATTCCACCTTTACCCCCTCTATGCATGAGTTCCTTTTATCCACTTCATTATTAAATTCAATATTTTAATTTAAAGCCATATGTTTTAATGTTTTTAATCTTTAAGTGTTTTATTCTGATATTTATGGCATTATAACTTACCAGAGTTGCTTGATAGTGTGATAGATGGCATATAAATTTAATAAATAAAAAACTGATTTACCGGTAGATCCTTTTAATTATTTTATCTCTTTGTTTTGCTTTTATTCACTTTTTAAATTCTGATCACGTATTGAATTATTTTCCACTTTGTAAACTGGCATTAAAAATAATAAAATTGTCATAAAAATATCACAAATTGTATATTAGCAGCTAATTCAGAACTTAAGGTGAAGTGTACTGAAAAAGTAAATAAAATAGACTCAATAGTTTAACCACACAGGAAAACAACATCAGAAAGACCAATCAGTAAAAACGAATCAAAGCCTGAACAGAAGACAAACTTTTATTAGAAACCAATAAAGAGCAGGAATTACAACTCTTAGGCGACATGATATAAAAGTCCAATATACTATGCAAAGCTGAACAGTTACCTGAAGTTCTTCATCTGTTAAATTTTCCCCAAGTTCCTTGGAAACTCGCTTTAGGTTTTTAAAGGAAATCTTGCCTGTGCCATCATCATCAAAGAGTCGGAAAGCTTTCAGAATTTCTTCTTTAGAATCTTTTTCATTCTTACAAAAACAAAGATAAGTAAGTAAAATAAAACAAAAACACCCCAAGCAGCCTACATCTCTCTATAACAACAGTAAAATCATGTTACCATTTTTGTGGTCATCATTGATAAAAAGTCTTCAAAGTTTATGGTGTTGCATCCATCTTTCCCAGTATCTGCTATCATCTTTTTAATTTCTTCTTTCTTTGGCTCAAAACCAAGAGCACGCATTGCAACCTGTAATGTAAAAGCTAATAACTTGTACACATCTAATACATACTTGAAAATTACCTACAAAGTTTTCTGCCTAAAAGAGTTGCTCCTGGTTAAAGAAATGTTAGTCCCATTGTTGTCAGGTATGCTACAGGTTCTTAATGTGATGTGCTCTGCCAAATTTGAGTTCCACCAGACATAAAGATCTTTGCAAATCTTTATTCCGTACAGAATAATATATTCATTTATTTGTTAACTTTATTTGGTGTCTATTTTGCTTACTCTAGGCTACTCTAAACATTTTAATGATGCTTGAGAGTAGATTCCAACTCAAGGATGTCATGTTTCTTTTAAACAGTTTTTACAAAGTATGTCCCATTAAAGGCCATAAATAATTAAGTCTTAGGTCTTTTGTTGCTTTTACTCCTCCAGTTGCACTGTAGGAGTTAATAGGGATCTACAATTAGCTTGTTTTCTGTTTGATCTATGGAAATTGTCCTATTGTTCTTACATTTCATATCCTGTTGGTTTAACAATTTCCATGCAATTTCATTTCCATATATTTTTACTATCTAACTCTAATTTACGAGGGCTATCCACAAATTAGATTATGTTTTCATCTGTAGCAAGAAGGGGCGGAGCTAGCGTGGCCATCTTTGGTCTGTGTGTCCGCCACTCAGTCTGCATCTAGTCGTGCTAGTGGGAGGTTCATATCGTTGCCTGTTATTTCACAGCAAACGTTTGAAATGTGTGCTGCAATTGAAAATCCCTCCAGTTGTGAGGTGCGATCAGTGATAAGGTTTTTGTTGGTAAAAAACCATAAACCGATTGAAATTTTTCCGCAACTGTGTGAAGTGTACGGGGACAATATTATCACTGAAGATGGAGTGTGCCAATGGTGCATTAAGTTTAAAAATGGCCGAACTAACGTTCATGATGAACGGGATCTTGCACCAAGCGACTACCACTTGTTTCATCATTCAATGCATTCCACTGACTGGCTCAAGTCTCATGCGGCTGAATTTTATGACAATGGAATTACAAAGCTTGTTCACTGCTATGTTATAAGTGCCTCAAGTTGTTTGGTGAATATGTTGAAAAGTAGTATTTAAGTGTCACTTTCAAGTATATATAATAAAAAAATTTCCTACACTTTGTTTTTCTATCGCAAAACGTAATCTATTTTGTGGATAGCCCTCGTACAATTTGCTGTTGTTTCCTGAGACTGCTCTCTCCCTCTTCCTCTCTCTCCAATAAGATAGCTGAATAAAGGCTAGGAAAACATCCTGAGCTAAATCTTACCAACATGTGTATGTTTCTGTTCATAAAAGGATAGGTTAAAAGTGCCTGCTAATGAAAGTAGTGGTTTGGAACCTTGGCCAGGAGGGATTCCTATGTTCTCATCTATAGCAGACCCGGTCTATAAGCACGTTTGCCATTTGCTGTTTTATAAAGAGTTCTATGTTCCAACACGCGTAACCAGATTAAGTTTAAAAACTGCTAAATCTCTGAAACAACACCTATTTCTTCAGACATTCCTGAACTTATTTGTATCTTGTAGAACTCAAATTTCAAATCAGAAACAAGAGTTGATCCATAAAGCACAAAATGTATGTATTGTTAAAGAAGACAAAGAAAATATATACCTTCAGTTCTTTGACATCAATGCTACCGCACCCCTCAGTATCAAACAAATCAAAAGCTTCTCTGATCTCCTGCTTCTGATCTTCAGAAAGTTCATGTTTCAGTCCATTACCTCTCCGACGATGGGAGCCACTCGCACTTGGTTTTTTGTGTCCAGATGCCTTCAATAAATGCAAGTTAAAATAGTATTTGAAATATCTATTTCATTGAACTTACCTTCCATGTTGCCAAAGACAACAGTAAACAGCCCAACCAAAGAACCTCTAAGAAGAACGTGCCCAATACGTCGATCACGATCTACCAGTCGATCGCAAAGATAGGGTGGGTGGATCGCATGGCAACTGCTCTTATTTTTGCTTCCCAGAGGCATGGGATGGGATGGGGGTGGAACTGCCCTAATACTTACCTTTGGAGCCAGGCCTCACACACCACAGCCCACTTCTTCTGCAGCTGGCAAGTCTTTCCTGAAGACCTCTGTAGTCGATAACAGAGCTCCAGATTGATCCAGATCGGCTACAGAGGCTTTCAGGAAAGCTTTGCTGGCCTAAGTTTTGTATTTTGTTTTGACTTGGTTATTTTATAAGTAGCTCACAAGCCAAAAAAGTATGGGTATCCCTGCTCTAAGATCACCTCCCCAACACTGACAGGACAAGCCACTAGAACAGTGGTGGCGAACCTTTTATGGCATCAGGTGCCGTCCTTGCGCAGTCCCACTGCCTCTGCATTCCATTCTCGTGCTCCTCGCATGCAGCCCCCACAGCCTGTTCTTACGCTCCATAGCGCTCTAGCCAGCTGGCTTTTGCCACACGGGAGCGCCAAAATCCAGAAGCGCAGTGCCCCAGCATGGCGTGCAGGCGCGTGCAATGAACAGCTGGCTGGCATGCATGCGCATATCAGAAACTGGGCATTCGGCTCTTGGAGGATGCATTCGTACTGGAACGCTGTGCTTCTGGGTTTTGGTGCTCCCGCGTGGCAAAAGCCAGCTGGCTAGTCTGTGACGGAGCGCAAAAACGGGCTGCAGGGGCTGTGCATGATGGAGCGCGAGAACAGAGTGCAGAGCCAGCGAGGCTGCGCGGGGCACGTGGGATGGTTTTCCATACCAGAAAGCTTGCGGGACAGTTTGGCCTGCTGTTTCCAGCATGTGTTCCATAGGTTCACCATCACTGCACTAGAATATAAACTGACACTGAACCACACTCCTTACTAGCACTGATGTTACCTAGTTTGGCTAATGAAACGTCTGCAAGAAAACAATCAAGCTCAGACCACTTATTTTAATCTTAAACTACAAATATTCTTTATTGGTATATGTTGCTTTCAAGTGTATATGTTCACTTATATTGTTCATTTATACTGCACTTAGATATAAGCAGATATCAAAAATATTAGTTGGTAGAAAACATAAAATTTTCCTTCTTAAAACCATATTTCAATTACATGTACTTTATATGTCTACACCTAGGTGTAATTTGGATGCTCTCTCAAGGGGAACAACTAAAAACACTTGAAGGATGGGAATAAACTATAAAACTCACAATTTTTAGTAAGACTGGGAAGCTGGAGTCATACATGGCACCAAGCCATGTTTACTTTTGAGAGTGTTGTGGAAATATAGCCCTTTTATAAACTATGATTTTCAGTCTTCTGGAATTTAGTCAGCATGTTATGGCTGAAAACCAAACATTCGGTGCCTTCTTACTACAAGTATTAACACTGCAAAGAGGAAACAAAATCCAATGTATTATTACAATAAAAATTATTTAAATCGTCCCATGTTTTCTCGCGAAGCATTTCTTGATTTACGGTAATCAGGTATATTCATAGGCAAAAAAGGCACCACGTCTCTGCAGACTAATAGGGAAACTTTCCCCCTCTCCCAGCAGAAATTCAGAAGATCGAGATACCACACTCGTTTTTTAAAAACCGGATCGGGTTTTACTTTGCTCGGGTTCTAAAAATATCCGCGAGTAAAATAGGGCATAGATTTAGTACATCCAATCAGGCAGGATTTGGCGCGAAAAGTAATCCGAAAGCCACTGGTTTAGGATGAATTGCAACTGTGATCGCTAGAGATTTAATGACGCTGTAACTTAATCCAGTTAACTAGATCCAAGGAGAGGGGAATACGTGAGAAAGGCTACAAAAAGATTATCAGATAAATTAGTTCCTTTACCAATACGTGAGGAAGGAAACACTCACCATTATGTTACAGAAGCTGGGTTCACTTGTTCAAGAAACCACACAAACCAAACCACCTGCAAAAATCGTTTACGTTCCGCCTCTAATGTGCCCGGATTGTCCAATTATAAGAAAAGATTCCCGCGAAAACTCGCCTCTGTTTCGTTACCAAAGCCAATCCAGAAACGCGAGTGACTGCCGGGCTTTGTGACGCCATTTAGAGCTCGTGTTGCCGTTTCCGCTGGATACACAACAAACGAGGCGCTTGGCGTCCTAGTAACCAGACCCGCTCCCGAGCACGCGAGGAGGTTGAACGATGGTTTCCCTGGGCAGCTGCTGGTTGACGTTATTTTGCAACAAGCCAAGGAAGTAGGCGGTGGCAGGATGGGTTTCAATCTCTGCTGAGATTATTGCGGTAGGGAGAGTCGGAATAAGCCCACTTCACGGGATGACTTTCATGAACGAAATGGCAAGGTAGCCAAATTGGTCCAGCAGGAACACCATCAACCAAACCTCAAATGTAACAACGCAGGGTTCTTGGAGTCTGGCCATTTATTTGTCACAGAAGCAAGCAGTGAAGATAAATTTTTCAAGGTCTCAGCAGGATCAGAATAATAGAATTGGAAACAAAATAGATTATAGAAATCTTGCGATTTCACGAGACTTCTTTCTATAAGTTTTTTTTTTTTACTCCAAGCCTTTCATAAAATCCTCCCGAATCATTGCTTAGGGTTGTAAAGCCTGATCATATTTTTTTATTTTTCTATAAGGATCGTATTAAACTGAAGGAAATAATAAAAAGCTCAAGCAAATATCTGAGCGGAAAGTAAAGAGTTGGGAAATAATTACTGACACGAACGAGTTTCTAGATGAAATAACCGACGAATAAAGCAAAAGTATATTTTAAGAGGATCACAGGATAAAAGTGATTCGTACACTTCCTGTCGGTTATTGCTATTTCACATAATTTTTAATTAGCTTTAATTACTGATCTGAACATGTCAATACTTTTTCCAAGCAAATATTAAAAGTACACAACCAAATATTAAAACTAACATTTAAAATGTAACAATATACATCTTTTTCTGAGCTCGTGATCATGTATTTAATATTGTAGGAGACTTCAAGAGCAATTTTCAAAACTAGAAAAGAGTAGTGCAACCTAATCCTGTCATTAGAATCCTTACTCAAAACCTACTCCCTGCTTTTATTTAGTCCTCTGCAATTTAAGATGTAGTCGAATTGCATTAATGCTTATCCTCCAGTTCGAAAAACTTTCCGTGGCCTCAATAGACTTCTTTATATTTGCCTCACTGTTTCATCTATCTATCTTTCTTTTCGCCGAAGTAAGGGCAGAATAGGGGCAAAAGCTTCAGATGCTACCGAGCATGCTCACAGCAGAAAACATTTCCGTCCGGGGCAGCAGTGCAGAGACCATTGCTTGCAATGTAACCGATAGCGCCTCCTTTGCAAAGAGGGGCAAGGCTAGGGTCCTTTGTGGGAGAAGGATTAATAGTTTCTCGGGTTCGAGCCGCGGATTCTAACTTTCACAAGGGAACTAAAGCTGAGCAGGTAATTGCTTTATAAAAGGCGATCCCAGTTCGCGGGAGATATTTGGCGCGCTCCTTTGGAAAACCTCCATCCCAATTCTGCCCAACCCCTCCCCCACTTTACTGGGCGAAGGGTGTGGGGTGGGGGCACCTAGGGCGGAGTCCGAGAAGCGGCAGGTGTTGCTGATGGACGCTCTCGCGCTGCGCTGCCACCCCCCGTTCCTCTGGTGACATGAGGGACATCTGCCTCGACCTTTCCTCTGCTTCCCCAGAGGGCTGGGTTGGGAATAAGAAAATGGGGTTCCTCTATTTTCCCGCTATATTACCCTGAATCTGGGGGCGACAAAATACAAAGATTGGGAACGGGGTCTGGATGTGGTCCAAATCCTTCCTTTGTCGCCCAGAGGAAAGATGATCGGGCAAGGGACAGAATGGCTGCCGCTCGCTTGCCGCGCGGAGAAATAAGCAACCAACCCGAGATTCTTACTGAGCTCTTGGGTTTGCAGGGGGAAAGTTTTTGTGGATGGGGTGAGGGACGGGACGGAAGCACCTAACAAGATTGTTGCGGCTGTTTACGCCGACTTAGATCTGGTTGTACTAATCCAGTGTTTCTCAACCTTGGAGACTTTAAGATGTTTGGACTTCAACTCCCAGAATTCCCCAGCCAGCCAGCCAGCCAGCCAGCTTTGGCTTTGCTTTGCTTGGCTTTGCTTTGCTTTGCTTTGCTGTGCTTTGCTTTGCTTTGCTTTGCTGGGGAATTCTGGGAATTGAAGTCCAAACATCTTTAAATAAACATCTTTAAACTTTAGTCTCCAAGGTTGAGAAACACTGGACTAGTCTCAGGTAATACCCAGCAGCTACTTGCCCCTTGGGCAGGCAGCAACTGAAGAAATCTTTTTCCAGATTTCTGCTTCTTCCTCACCCTGGGCTATGGTGATGGCCAGCTGTTTTGTCTGAATAGAGGTTGAGGAGGTCTTAAGTGGTTGGATTTCTCTGCTTTCTGTTGCCCTTCACCTGCTCAGGGGAAAACAAGCACCATTTTCCTTTTCTTTATGTGAAGGACTTTCCTTTTGAGGAGGGGGAAACCACACAGTTTGCAATAAAGAGGAACAAGGTGAAACTATAGTCAGTTTCATCATGAACGTCAGTTTATATATGTATATATAAAACTATATAAACTCGTCAGTTTCATCTTTGTGGAGGGAAAAGGTCCTTGCACTGCTTTTTTTATATAAAAGGCCCAGCAGCGCAAGGACTTTTTCCCTCCACAAAGATGAAACTGACTATAGTTTCATCTGGTTCCTCTTTAATGCAAATTATGTGGTTCCCCCCTGCTAGATGATCCACTGGTATGAAAGGACAAACATACCTACATACATAATACATACATATGTAGGACTAGGTGTGTTTGGGTCTTTTCCCGTGTAAGATTGAATACAAACACACCTAGACCTACATACCTGTACCCATGAAAATCTACAAAAACTCTCTCACACACACATATGTAAGTCTAGGTGTGTTCAGGTTTTTTCCCGTGTAAAATTAAGAGTATCCTGGCAACATTTTGGGGAGGTCCCACTCGCCATCCTCAGGCTGGTGCTTTCTGCTTTGTGCCATAGCAAGCAAAACGTGATCAGAGCTGCTGTCTCTCTATAAATACTGGAGGGGGGGGGGCCTGGTGTGCTGGGCTGGTTGGCTGCGCTACTGACTCATTGGTTGATGGAGTTGTTGTTGGTATAATGGGCTGTGTGATGGCCTTGTGAGTTTTGTGGCGATTTCCTGGATCTTGTGCTGTAAGCCAACCAACCCAGCACACTAGGCCCCCTCACCAGTATTTATAGAGAAACAGCAGCTCTGATCACGCTTTGCTTGCTTTGGCATGAAGCAGAAAGCACAAGCCTGAGGATGGCGAGTGGGACCTTGCCAAAATGGCGCCAGGATACTATTAATCTTACACGGGAAAAGACCCGAACACACCTAGACCTACTTACCTGTACCCATGAAAATCTACAAAAACATATATATGTATATATACATATATA
>JAEANM010003644.1:0-22055 GCA_017656035.1 Myanophis thanlyinensis
TAATAATACTAATAATAATAATGAGTCCCTTGGGAGATGGGGCGGTATAGAAATCTTGATATTAAATTAAATTTTAATATTACAAGCCGCCCCTTTAACGGTTTCGCGCGAAGGATTCTGGGAAATGTAGTTTAACGAGCAACGGAGCGGGGGAGTTTACGACGCCGCGAACTCTCCCTCCCCACTACTCAGGGAGCCGCAGCAGCCAGGAGACGGAGTCCGGGGTGTGTGTGTGTGTGTGTCCCCACGGGAGACCAGCAGCCGCCCGGCCCACGGCAGGTAAGCGGGCAGGGCGCGCGACGCGTCTCCTCAGGTGCGCCGCCTCGGCCGGAGAGGGGCGGGGCTAGTAGCCCGCGCGCGCGCTAGCCAGCAAGGGGGGCGAGAGTGGGCGGGCACCGGCCCCTCCTCCAGAGCGCGGAGTGGCGGGGCGGCGCCGAGCGGCAGGCGCGGCGGCCAATGGGAGCGCCCGGTCCCGCCGGCGTCACGGGCCGGCACGCGGGCCCGCGGCTGAGGTAAAGCGGAGGGAGCGCGTGGCGGGACGCCGTGGCTGCTCCGGCGGCGCATGGAGGCGATGCCTTGCCGCGACCGGCGCGTGGTGGGCCCGGCGGGGGGGATTTCGCCGGCGGCAGAGCCCGGGATGCCGGCGGGCGGCGAGGGCGGGACTCGGCAGCTGCGCTTCGCCGAACCCGGGCCGGGCAGCGGCGGCAGCTTGAGCCCGGACAGCAGCAGCAGCGGCAGCAGCGCCGACGGGCCCCGATGCTGCTGCGCCGGCGGGAACGGCTGCTGCGCGGGCGACGGGGGCGCCGAGGCGGCCGCCCCCGCGACGGTGCTCCACGACTGGCCGGGCCCGGCGGCGGCCCAGCTCAAGCTCCTGCCCATGAACGACCAGATCCGCGAGCTGCAGACCATCATCCGCGACAAGTAAGCGCGCGGCGGACGCCCTCTGAGCGCGTGCAGAGCGCCCCCGCCGCCGCGTGGCTGAAGGGCGGCCGGGGCCCGTGCGGTCCGCGCGGGGGTTGGTTGGATCCCGGACGGCCTCCTCCCACGCGAGTCTCCCGGGAACCGGGGCTGCAGGCCCTTCCCTCCTCCCGCGTGGGGACGATGGGCGTCGGCAAGCGGGCGGGGAGAGGAGAGGAGAGGAGCCGAAGGCTTGGTGGCCAGGTGCGGGCTGCAGTCTCCAGGGGAGGAAAAGGGGGGCAACCAAGGAGGGGCTGGAAAGCATTTCACTACATGTCATATATGTGTCATGTATGTGACAAATAAAGCTTGAAGTTGAAGTTGAACGTGGCCCCCGGAGGGATCCGACTGGCGTCTGCTATTGCAGGAGGAGAGAGGGCTCTGGAGCTGGTCGGTCCATCTATCTGCCCATCTAGCTCTCCATCTATCTTTTCATTTATTTCATCTATCTATATCTATCTTCATCTATATCTCTTCATCTATCTATACATCTCTCTCTTCATCTCTCTATCTCTCCATCTCTCTCTTTCATTATCTCTATCTATCTATCTTGTCTATCTCATCTCTCCATCTGTCTCTTCATTTATCTATCTACATCTATCTCATCTATGTATCTATATCTATCTTCATCTATTTATCTCTTCATGTATCTACATCTATCTACCTGTCTGTATCTTGCATCTCGGTGTGTTCTGTGGGTCAACTCAAGGCAGTGAACATTTCTAACTATAAGTACAGGTAGTCCTCGACATGACCACAGTTAAGGCCAAATTTTCTGTTGCTAAATGAGGCGTTTGTTAAGTGTTTTGCCCCATCTTAGTCCTTTCTGGCCACATTGGTTAACTGAACCGCTGCAGTTGTTAAGCTAGTTAAGTTGGTGAAGTGGGTCTGGAGTCCCCATTGATTTTGCTTGTCAGAAGGTGGCCAAAAGGGTCCCAAGAAATTGCAACAGTCATAAATGAGTCAGTTGCCAATAATCTGGATTTTGATCGCGCGGCCCTGGGGACGCTGCAGTCATGGCAGGTATGAGAAATAGTCATATGCCAGGCTTTTCAGTGCCATTGTAACTTCAAACAGTCACTAAATGAATTGTAAGTTGAGGACTACCTGTACTTCTGCTTCCTATTTTCCCTACCACAACAACCCTGTGAGGCAGGTTAGAGAGAGAGAGAGACTGGCCTCACTCAGCTGGCTTCTGTGCCCAAGGGAGAGGCTAGAACCCCCCCATCTGCTTCTAGGTCAGTGTCTTCACTTTGACACAAAGTGTATTATATAAGGTGCAAAGTTGTCTGGAAGAGGGTTCTTTCTTTCATTTCCCCCTTTTTATTGCTTTGGTATTACAGAAAGAAACAAAAAGTGTTAGAAACAATGTAACACTCTCCTTTAAAAATGTGAATTTAACAATAAAGCATTAGAGTTGACTACTGGAATAATATTCATCCATTTTTAAAATTTATGTTTTGAGAAAGAACCACCTTTGTAAGCAGAGTAGGGTCTTGATAGGTAAGGCTGCTGACGTAAAAATGACAGCCAGGCAATCCTTCAGCCAGTAAATGAGTACAAGTAGGTGGATTCTTGGTTTCAGTTCCTCTGAAATACAGGCATGTTAACTCTTGTTGAGTAATAATAATTCTTGAGGCAACATTTATCAGAAATGCATGAGTCCTCCATCCAGATTTTACCCAGCTCAGAGGAGTATTAAGGAAGTACAACCACAGCAGATGACACTGGCCCAAGGCATCTTCTATTCTGTAAAGAGACCAACCTGGGTGGGGCAAGTTCTGACATCTCTGAACCATCAAAGGAGTGTAGAGAAACCTGGTCTGAAAGGCAGGTGTTCAGGGTAGGGCTTTCAGTTCAAGTCTGCGTCAAAGTTCATCGAGTGTGTCGATGCAAGTCCGCCTCTGCTGTCTCACTGTTCTTGGCTTGCTCTCAGATCTGGTTTTGTCACAGTACTGTAAGATTTGATGAGTCCAGCTGTCTTTTATTAAAAAAACATTTTCATTTGTAAGTAGATGTAAAAGAGCTTTTTGGCTAGGCAGACTTTTGAGATGAAATGAATGTTCTTGCAATAACCTTGTTAATGGAGACTGATGGATTTCACGCATTGCACAGACCGGTATGTGGTTAGTTTGCAGCTTAGCACTGGGTTGCATTATGTGAGAAAGACCAAGTTTGTCAGCAGATTTTTAAAATGATAGAAAAATGTATTGAATGCATTTATTATTAATCAAACTTAGATTTTTTTTCCTGGCCCCACCCATTTGTCTGAGGGCCCTCATGTCACCAAAAGAGGTGTGCCTTTGTGCAAGAAAGGTATTGCACTCCACCCCTGACTTAGCATTACTGTGAACTCAACCACTGTGCTTATAAAGCGACATGGTTTGAGCTAACGTGTAGAATAAACTCATTGTGGTTTATTTAGTATCACTGTTAACAAAATCACCATACTGTATTGCATTAACCCAGTTATTATAACATTGGTGAAGTTGAAAGCCAAAGAACCCATACCGTAGCTGCAAGAATGTTGTGTTCTGAAAATAATTTCAAAATATATTTTTTCTTTTTGCTTGTAGGTCACTAAGTAAACAACAAACTAGCAAAGCATATGACTCCACCTCAGGCTTCTTGCCAGCTCTAGTAGTTAAAGCGGATGGAGGCATCTGGGTTCGTTATTTGTTGGTGCACATAAACCAGGTTTTCCAGTTTGTTCATTTTGAAGCAAGTCACAGAATTTGTTTAGAAAGAAGCTATTTCTAATTCTAGAACATGCTTTAGATGTGTCACTGTTCTAGAATGTGCCACACATGTAATGCAGATGCTTTACTAAGTGCCAAGGGGATTGTTCGAACAAAAAGCCAACAATAACTGACTTTATAAATAGCAAATGTATTCTGGGCATCTCAGTGTTAGAATTTTGATGCTTACTCTTACCTATTCTGATTTTAGTTCTATAATTAATGTGGTAATTACATTGCTTCACAATTTATTGAAACCTATTCAAATGACGTCATGGCTTTTAAATATACTACGTTATGGTGGGATTGCATGGTTTTCGTTGGTCTTCGTATCAAGCAATTTTTAACATGAAACACAGTGGATGTAGATATTATAGACCTTGGTACTGTCTTACATGCAGCTTCACTCTAGAATTACCGAACCAGTAGAGTGGATCCCGCTCTAAGGTAATGTCTCCTTTTTATTAAGCCGATTTGGGAAATATATCCAAGGTTATGCAGCAGTTCTACATGTTCTCATTTAGCTGTGGTAAAAGCTGGATATACCTTCTAATCTAGATGACATTGCAAATTGTCTCAAATATTCTAAATGTATATATTTAAAAATTAAAGATAGGACAATGAAAGTTGAAAATTGGTTTCCTTATTTTTTCTTAGCAGATTAAATACAAACTAGAGCCACACACTGAGTTAGAGATTCTAAAAGAATAAATGACTTCATAAAATGATAAATTTGTATGAGCAAACCATCAAGAATAATGTTAATGATTTATTGGGGAATAGGGTTAATCAAGAAAGAAATGGCAATAATGCATATAATATAAACCAGTATATATGGAGAAAGTCTTGGAAATTTTCTAGTGCAACACCTACTGCAAATCAATAATTTCTGCTTTATAAAATAACTTTTCAGTAGAAATGAGCAATAAAACTTAAGGACATATTTTTAATGTGGAGGATGACCTTACTTGAGTTTGCATAATTCCTGTAATCTGGATTTTATTGTTTAAATGAGAATTTCTTCCTTGAAAAGATGATCAAGCTGCAGATTTATGAGTACCTAGAAATCCCTAGAAGCCAACATGGGCTTGTTAAAAACAAAGCATGCCTGACAAATCTTATTGCTTTCTTTCATAAAGTAACTAAATTAGTGGATCGGGGAAATACTGTGGAGATTTGTCTGGAGATTCTTCAGTCAGCCAGGTCATGGTTGTCCCAAAGGTGCTTTTTCAAGAGGCAACTGAACTTTCTGTTTTTTCTTTGAAGATGTTTCATTTTTTCATCCAAGAAGCTTCTTCATTTCTGACTGGATGGTGGGGAATGGAAGGATTTATATTCTTTACAGTCAGCTGGTCATTTGCATCCTTTTAGCGGTTCATTAAGGTCACCTGTATCATTAGGTTCACCTTAATGGTGCAAATGGGTGTGGAGCCATCTTGGGACTGTTGAAAGGACTGTGTTGTAGATTGAAGATAGATGATGCTGTATCCCTCCCCCTCTGTTGAGAGAGGGTTGTTCAGTTTTGACATAGATGGCCTACCACTTAAGCATGAGTCAGCAGTGTGCTGCAGCTATGGAAAAAGCCAGTGCAGTCCTAGGCTGCATCAACAGAGGGCATCAAGATTACAAGAAGTGATAATACCTCTATAGTGCACTAATGAGGGCACACGTGGAACACTGTGTCCAATTCTCGTTCCTACAATACAAAAAAGACTCTGAGACCCTAGAAAGAGTGCATCAAAGAGCAACAAAAACGATAAGTGGTCTGGAGGCTATATCATAGATGAATGGTTGAAGGAATTAGGTATGCTTAAAAGGGAGAAGTCACTTTTGAGACTGTATAACATCGATCCTAAAAGAATTGTGTTGCAAATTTGGATTTGACTCCAAGGTTCTTAATTGTTTAGGGTCATATTCACAGCACTCAGCAAACTGCTGAGGTTGCCAAAACGGATTCTTCCAACGTACAGAAAAATATTTGCTGACTCAGATCTGAAGTGCACTTGAGAAAGGAGGTTTCTATCCATTTCTTACACTGATGGTATTGTCAGGGTTCCAAGTAATAAATCCATAGCAAGCAAGACTTTCAGTCACAATAGCATGCAGTCATGGTAAATATAGAAATACAAAAATGAAAGCACACAGATAGGAAAAGCTTTGGAACATGATCGTCACAGGCTCTTCTTGAACAACGATCAAGCAGGACATTGCAGGACCCATGAGAAAATGTATGAGACATCTACAACGAACTTGCAAACGAACCTGTAATGGCAAATTGCAGCCTATTGCTTCAAAAGATCTCGTGTGTCTTCAATAAAATGCTATGAAAATAAATGCCATTTTACTATTAAACATTTGAAAAATCATAGCAGTTACACCACAAATGCCTTTGCTTCTCACCTTGTAACAGTTCACTGATGTATTGCAGTATTAATCTGATAATGTGTAATTATGTACTTCATGTGTAATGGAAGCATTAGCTTTTTTACTTCAAAGCATTTTGAGTTTCATTGTTTATAAGATTTCCAGAGCATTTGCAAAGTTCAGTAGCATGTCATTCTTTGCTTCTGTCTACATTCTAAAAGAAAATGGTGAGAGATGGATAAAAGCAAGTTCTACAACGAATTTAAGATTTAGGTACTTGCTATAACACCAAGGGGGGAAGGGAATACTTCATGTAAAGGTTACTACGGGTAATCCTTGATTTAGAATTGAACCCAAAGTTACAGTTGTAAATAGTGCTGGTCAAGAACTTGGTCACCATATGACCATGCCTGATTTTACAACCATTTTTGTGACAATTGTTATACAAATCCATTGTCTTCAATGAGTGTTTTTTTTACCGAAACACAGAAATAAATGCCAATTTCCAGCAAAAACCTCAAATTGCAGTTGCCACATGCTACAAATGGTGTAAAGACTGAGTGCCCAGAGTGTGCTTATGTGACCACAGGCAGGGGGAGGGTCAGAACTTTGGATGGGGTAATAAGTATCCCTGGGGAGATCCACCATCACTTCAAACAGTTGCTAAGACTATCTGTTCTTGCTAACCTGTGAGACAGCCAAATACATCGGATCTCTTATCAGAATCAATAGTTTTCTCCTGCTTTTCTTCTTTGCCTGATGAAGCAGTTGTTGTTTAGTCAACTTGTTAGATTTAGATGCCTTCCCACAACAGCCTTGGGAGGCTGTACTCATCTGGGGATGGTTGTCCTAAGATATCTCATGGGCTTTCATGGCTGGGGGCAGACATTCCCCAAGGGTCAGCCTCCAGCTTCACTTGGCCAGGGATATTTTTTCCTAATATAGTCTGTGGATGTGGTCATCTTTGCAAAGAATGCTGCCCTGATTTATTTTAATGGCTTATGGACTGGTATTCCTTTTTCTAAAGCTATTGCAACAGCTACTTCCAAACTCCCCACGTTCTGACTCTCCGCTTTGAAATAAGCCTCAGTGGGTGGCAGCACCTGGCTGACCGTGTCTGGGTTTGTCAATCGAGCAACTGTGGGTCCTGGTTCTCAAAGGCAGTTGCAACCCTCTCCTGTACTGTTGCCAAAAAATTAACATGGACACGTCCATAATGTCACCGACAGTTGAGTTCAATTTGAAGTAAATGTTACCCTTTCCTATTGAAAGAGACGATTGGTGAGAGCTTTTCCTCATGTACAAATTGTACTCGGCAGCCTCCTGATTAGTTGCATGCTCCAGGGCAAGTAGAATTATTGCTTGCTTTTGCTGACTTCATACATTTGTTACTGCCACACTCAGCAGTGACCCACTGTGTCAGGAGCAGTGTAATCCTGTTATAAAAATGTCTCACTCAAATTATTTCCTATTAGTATTGAAACATTTATAGTTTTAAATATCTAGAATATGTTGTACAATTAGTGTGCTGAAGGATTCATTAATTTATAACTCTCAAGACGGTGCAGAAAGCAGCCATGGAAAGTGAAATCCTTAATATGGAAAGTTCTCTCTCACCAAAGGGCATTTTTCTAAGTTCAGTCTGCTACTGTCTTTGTGTTGCATCGTTAGAGAAATGTGTGTTATGGCACAGAAAAGAGGAGAAGGAAACAGGTATGAAAGAATCCATGCAGATGTGTTATCAAGCTGATAAGGAACACTGTGTGTAAGCAGGTGTAGAACCTCTGCAAATACCCTATAGGAATTAGGAGGCTTTTTGGTGTACCGAATGATCTCCAATATTTGTTTTGATGGAAGATTAATATTTTACCCTCAAAGTATTTATATTAGTATATTTCATTTGTGCTACATTTAATGCTAATAATGTTCCAGAATTATTGCCTTCCCCCCTACTCACCCATATAATTACTGTAGATGCTTAATAATGGAATACTTGAAGCAGATTTCAAAAGGGTGATTCTTCTCTAGAGAATAACAGTTCATTATGCTGGATTGTTATAGGGCTAGAAAGGAGAATACAGTTAGGAAGAGAAAGATGAAGACTTCTCCAAAAATAGATGGGTAAAGCGTAATTGGACTAGGCTGAGTCACTAAAGAAACAGTAGGATATGAAGTGTGGTGATCATTGTTGAGGTACTTCCTGTGTGTATCCACCTATTTGCAAATGTGTTATGTTAATTTGTGTACTTTTTACTTCAATTCTTTTAAAATGAAATTCCATATTATTGTACCCTTTGATGTATGTATTCCAAGCAGGATGCTTTAAAAACATCCTTGCCAGACTTAGCATACGAAGAGCCTCTTCTAGGAGTTATTAAACACAAACAAAATGGATGGTCATTAGCTATATTTTGCTTTTTTTCAATGCTGGAGGCAGTATGATAAAATTTGTGCTAGTCAGAGTAACAGGAAGTTAAATTGCCTTCATGCAGCTGCTTTGTAGGAATCAATCCCATGGAATGCTTTCCACATATGACAGCAATCAAGGGAGATTTTAATCAGAGCACAGATTCTATTGAGAAAGCCATTGGGTCCCTCCCTCCCTGTCCCAGCAGAAGAAAATGAAGGATCAGAGATTATGCAGAATTTTTAGTTATATCTTAATAATGAGATTTCGTTTTCAGACAATTGTTAGCGAAAACTTTCTCATATAGATGTTTTAGCATTGTAGGTCAGTCATTGGCCAGGATGCATAGGTGTGATTAAAGTTGAGGACCAGAATATTTAGGGGCATCATGTTAGAAATTGCTAGCAACCAAAATTTGTGAAATTATTGGTAGTATTGATTATGATATTCTTCTTGGGCTCGATTTCGGAGGTTTTAAATGCTGGGATTCTAATCCTGCTATCATGAAGTTAATAGAGGGTATTTTGGAGGCTATTGCCTTACACCATCCAGGGTGGATTTGATTTAAATCCCTAGTAAAAAGGCTTGATTTAAATCAACTCGATTTAAATAATATTTTTTAAAGAGCAACTGTCATCTCTGACCAGCTGTTGACTCATTGACAGGCCCAATATTGCAGAATATACAGCCTCATGCTACCTAACTACATTTCATGCTTAATAAACTAAATTATTAATGTATCTTAAATAGAAAACTATCTTTAGATAGATTTTTACTCCAAAAGCATTAAAATAAATTTGATAAAAATTAAAAAAAATCAAGTTAAATTTTAAAAAAATCCAAATTTTATTTTTTAAAAAATAATTGATTTTTATCCACCCTGACCATGGCACTAGAATTTTCCTGTTGCCCATAGAATTTCATAGGGCTTGGTTGTGTCCCAATGCCTTTTAATATTTCTGTGAAACTAATATGTGGTTCGTTTCAACTGAGTGCTTTTTGACATGTAATTTTAAGACTACAGTTAGAATCCAAAGAAATAGTTTGGATTTGACTGGGTCATAACAAACACATTGAAGGTTAATTCTGAGTGATAAATATGCCATTGGTTAGTAGGCAATTAAGAAATATAATTGTTCTAGAGATAGGGAATTTGTACTTTTCTCAAAAGAGTAAACATTGCCTTCCCCTTTCTAATGGAAGTAAGATTTGCTTGCATTGGTTTAATTTTTATTTTCTACTTTTAATAATTGTTGGCCTAAGATACTCAGTTAAACTTTTTACTCAACTCAATGGAAAGTAGAATGTAAATTAGATAACTAATTGGCCCTATACTGACAAAATTTCTAAGGAGGTGGCATAGAATATGCCTATCCTGTTATTTAATGTGTTAGCTGCAGTAATTCATGTGCTGGCTTCATCTGTAGCATACCCACCTTTTAAGTGATGATAAAACTCAATGTGCTCTATAATGGGTTAATCTTGGAAAGCATTTAGAAATAGTTGTGGACATAATATGCAGCATCCAAAGTGCTATTTAGGGCAAAGTACAATGGTCAGATCATATCAGTATGAAAACAGCTGGTTATGAAACTGTCCAGCTGTTAAATATCTTCAGCAAAGGCCCTTTATGGTATGCCCTCATTTGCAGAGACCCATATAAAAGATTTCAGTAGTCATTTCTTGAGTGCAACATTTTGAGTGAATTCACATCTCTTTTAAATTCCATGTCTTAAGTACTTATAACTATGGTCTTAATTTGTTTGTATATTTTGCTTTCTGGTCCTTGCCCTTGAATATATTTCTCAGATGAAAAGGTAGGATGGGAATACAATAAATCTCACTGAACCTGGCTAGGCCTTTTGTATCTATAGATCTGCATAAATTGAATGTACATCCTAAAATACTTCACTATTTTCTTATAACTGGACTTTACAGATAAAGATTGGTAAAGTGGGCAAGTCATTTTGCCAATAAACTGTATTTGTAATTGTTGGTAATCGCAGAACCAAATAGATACGATACAAACAACTTGGAGGTTTTTTCCGTGTTTGTGTTTTCTTCAAAGCAGATGTAGTTGGTACAAAAGCAGAGATACAATTTTCTTGCTTCATGTTTATCTAGTCATTTCCTAGAATTGCATATTAGATTTAGGAAATATGAATTCAGAAGACGTTATATCTGTTATTTAAAAAACTAGTAGTGCTAACTAAAAATCCCAAAAGAAATGTAAAAAAATTGGAATCCCCTGACAAAAATGTGGAATGGAGCAAATCTTTTAAAATGTGTTAACCTTATGCAGTGATTTCAATTCTTCACTTGGTAATATGCACAAAAGAGCAAAGATTGTATTGGTTTTGCATAATTGGCACTTTTAGTTAAGTAGACTCAATCCATTATTAATTTCAGGAGACATCACTCCAGAATTCTTCAGTGTACTGTTTTGTTAGATATCCTATCTTTCGTTCCTATTCTTCATTTTATTCCCACAAAGACAACCTTGTAAAATAACTGAACTGAGAGAGGACAAGTAGCCCAATGTCACACAGTGAGTTTCCATAACTGCTAATAGTCTTATGCCTCTGCATTCTGGTTTCTGGTCCAAACTTTTCACCAATATACTAGTTTTAATTATTAAAATATTACCTCCCCCCCCCCGCCCCCCATCAGGCATCTTGGGCTGTTGTTGGGTGTTAGATGATTTCAGTATGCTGCAGAAATTTTTTGGAGGTAGTGGTTGAGGGATGTGGAGTACAAGGCTACTGTGGAACATGCCTGTAGCTTTTTATCCTGATGTGGCACAAAAATTGGTGGTGGCAATCCTAGCAATGAGCTGAAAGCAACCCCTCCCTCTCTGTGGGTGTGCTCAGCTAGGCAGCTGGAGCATGTCGGGCTGCCAGAGGGGTTTGATGGTCTGGAGTGACAATGACACAGCACATGTAGAGAACCATCAGCATGCAGCAACACTGCTAAATGCCTATTTTCCAATTGGAGTTATAGGAGCTGGGAAGAAGCCAGTGAAGGACTGAAGGTGAATGCCATATCAGCAGTAACACCAACCAGATGTTTTTGTAGGAGGCCATCCTTGCAACCAGCAGTACTAAAGCATGTTCAGTCTTTACACTTGCCTTTCTGGCAAAGGTCATCAAGAAGGTGCTAGGACAAGGTCAGTGGTGAAATTCAGCCTGGTCACACTGGTTCTACTGAACTGGTAGCAGAGATAAAGTTTGGTCCTGCCTCTGCTCTTTCCTGTCCTATATCCCCTTCTTTTTTTATTTTTTATTCACCTGAATCGCGTAGATCAGCTGTTTTGTGCACCTCTGCAGCCTTCCTAATCACCTGGGCTGCCTCTGGTAAGGAAAAGCTTGCATTTTCACAGCCCTGAACCAGTAGAAAAACTGTTTGGATTCCACCACTGGTCAAGGTCCTGGTTGTCATCTTTAAAGCCCTACATGTAGATGGGGCCAGGTTATCTGTGGGGCTGCTTCACCAAATATTTCTGCCTGCCGTTGAGGCCGTGTCACTTCCAAGTGGGTCCTTGGAAGACTGCCTCCTTTCTCATGGCATCTGTCTTGTGGACCAAATATCCTCCTTGAGATACAGGCAACCTTCCCAGGGCTGTGAAGACTTTGGTTATTCCCCCAGGCCTTGAGGAGTCAAAGTGCTCGCAAGACCTCTGATATGGGTGAGGTGCCATTGATACTTTGGGTTGTGTTTCTGTTTCGTTTTTAGCTCCCCAACACCCAGAGTGTCTTTGGTAGCTGGGCAGCCATAGAGTATGTTCAATAAATACAGGTGTTTCTTATTTATATCAATATGTCAAGATTTTTGAGGGGAATACATTTCACGAAATATTTGGGCAGAGAGAGGTTGGTTTGCTTGATTTCAAGGCTAATGGTAACAGTGCAGCAGCTTACAATAAAGAGATTTGGGGCGGCTGATTTTGGGAGCTGGTTTCCATAGAAGCAGCTCAGAACAGTATGTGTCTATTAGTGAAATCCATAATTAACTAACTGAGTGCAAACATGGGGGAATTCTTTATGTTTCTGTTCTGCCGATAATTGTTTTAGGTTACTTAGCACTTCTATAAAAATGCTGTTTACTTCAGTTGAAAACTGACTTTGCTTTTTTTAATGAATCAGATTTAAGCTTTAGGTCTGTCAGAATCACTATTACAATTGTTTGATGTTAGAATGCCCAGGTTTCTTGTTTTCTTCAATTGTGAACAGCCGTTAAAAGGGTGGGGGAGTCTGGAGCAGGAAGCAAAGACTCCTGGACCAGGTACAGGTAGTCCTTGTCTTAGAACCAGAATTGAGCCCAAAATTTATGTTGTTAAGTGAAAATTCGTTAAGTGAGTTTCACTGCATTTTATAACCTTTCTTGCCACAGTTGTTAAGTGAATCACGGCAGTTGACAAGTTAGTAGCCTGGCTGTCTAAGTGAATCTGGTTTCCCCATTGCTTGTCAAAAGCTTGCAAAAGGTGATCACACATGATCATGGAGACAGAGCAATGGTCATAAGTAAGAACCAGTTGCCAAGCATCTGAATTTTGATCCACGTGATCAGGTGGATGCTACAACGGTTGTAACTGAAAATGGTGATGTCACTTTTTTCAGTGCTGTAACTTTGTAACTTTGATCAGTTACTAAATGTTGTAAGTTGAAGACTACCTATAGTGTAGGAGATGACCAGGCCGAGCCCGAGGGAGGGGTCAAATGCAATCATGACTCCCTGTGCCCACAAGAGATCTAAATCTAGCCCACCATGAATGTCTTTCTTATCTACCACTATTTTCCCTCAACTCTTAGTAGTTCAGATTCTTGTAGACAGTTTAAGCTTGCAATAAATCTTTATACTCATTTGAACTGCCTGGATCTTATGATTTCCCCAGCTCTTGACATATAGTATCATTTTGTAAGCCACATATAACCAACTGGCCAGCCTAAGAAGCAGGTTTGAAACAATTTGTTACCAAAAAAACCCAGGGAAAAGAA
Organism: Myanophis thanlyinensis; assembly: GCA_017656035.1. Lineage (NCBI taxonomy): Eukaryota > Metazoa > Chordata > Lepidosauria > Squamata > Homalopsidae > Myanophis > Myanophis thanlyinensis. The sequence goes on from JAEANM010003644.1 coordinate 13,461, forward strand.
TCCCAATATTTAAGCTGTTATATATCTGATGGTTAGCCTTTGTTAGAAATTTATAGTGTACTAAAGTTGATGCTTTCTGTGTAAACCACCTTATCTTGAAAGCCATCCTTGACTTCCCACAAAAGCATCTCATTCTTAAGAGATTTTTAATCTCTAATTTTTAATCCTCCATAATTATAATTTCTGCTCCCACTATACTGCTGAAAAGAAAAAGCTTCGACTAATGAGACAAAATAATTGTGCAGTGAGATTTTTCTCCCACTATAATTCCTGGCCTTCCAGAGAATACTCCAGCTCTTTAGAACAGATTTCGATAAGGGGGGAATTTAAGAGGGGTATTTTACTATTGTATTGTTCTGCCAGCAGAATGATTGAGTTAGATTCTGTATGTAGCAGATTGGCTCAGCCTATAGAGTAGCATGTTGGAGTGGCTATAATGATTAATGTTGAAGGGCCTTGGTGATATCAGATGTAAATGTAAAGTCTAGACATTCTCTCATAAAATAACAAATTAAATGAATGTGCATTGCTAGTGTCACATTTTAATTGTATTAAATATTCTGGGATAACTAATAAAGTGATTCAAACCTAAGCTGAATCCCTAATAAAACTGATCTCTTACTGCTTTTTGTTCAGGACAGCCAGTAGAGGTGACTTCGTATTTTCTGCTGATCGCTTGGTAAGCCATATTTTTCATGCATTGTGTTATGCTCATTAATGAGGGTATTATTACCATAATGACTCCAGCTTTAAACATAGATTATTTAAAAACCAGTCCTTAACATTAATGGTATAAATTGTTATATTGTGTTTTCATATTGTCCTGTTCCCCATTTATGCCAGAGGTATGGTTCAGAGTGCTTCTGGGTTGAAAAAATTAGCTGGTAACGTCATTGCTCGGGGGACATCTGGGGGGGCTCCTTTGACGACCCTATCAAGGAGCTGGAGCGAATGATGGGAACTCACTCCATCATGCAGCATCACTCAGGTCTCAAACGTGGGCTTGCCAACCTCCAGTCCAGGGCCTACCACACGAGCAATTGTGCTCCTTGTTCTCATATTGTTATTCCATCAAAGTTCAGTGAAATTTCCTAATGTAAAATTGGAATTCAAACTTAAATACTCTTTTTTAAAAATAGAATTTTCTTTTCCCAGTGGCAAGATATATTTGCTTGTTTTACCAAGTAAAATATTTCCACATAAAAATTTAAACATAAATCTTTAGGATATATATTCAAGAATATATAACGGATTCTGAATCAATTGGTATTTTTACTTAATATAACCAGTCTTAAAACTATTGGACAGTTATTACTGTATTTTCCAATACCAGTTTTCTTGGAAATACCTATTTACATGGAATTTATATATTTTTCTCCATTTGATAAATAGCACTAGTTGATTCATGGAGATGGTTCCCTGTATTTATACAATTGAAAGTGCTAAAAGTCATCATTCAAACATGTCTTGGAAATCTTGTTTTATTGCCTTTTGAAATATTCTAAAATCCAAGAGTTAAATAAATAAATGCTGTTGTTTGTATTGGTTCAGCAGTAATGCCAACAGAAAAGCGCTTTTGGATTCTTTCCAAGATATTGTTTATCCACCATTGTGGCTGACCTATGCAGTTAGACCTCGATTTATGACCATTTAATGACTGAAATTACAACGGTGTTGAATGAAGGGACTTGCGACCTGTGCTCAAAGTTACAGCTGTTGCAGACCCTTTTGAGGATCAAAGCTCAGGTGCTCAGCAGCCCACTCACACTTAGAACTGGCCACAAGGGTGCTGCTGCAACTCCTCCTACCTGCCTATCTCCCCCCCCCCCCCCATTTTTGCCCTTAAACTCTGGGGAAGTACCAGCGGTGCCACATGAAGCAGCCACCCTGCCAGGGCCAAACACCTGGAAAGCCTTCGCAGCAGGGTGCAAAGCAGCTGTCCACAGCTGGCTCCAAAGGCCAGGAGACTCCAAGAGTGGGAAGGAGTCCCCACCCCCACCCCTGAAGCCTCAAATGCCTGGGAAGCTCCAGCCCAGCTCCCCTCATTGCCCTGCCTTGCCCTGCCCCATGCCAACTGGCTTTTGCTGTTTTCATCCTCCCACGAGGCAGCTCCACCTGGCCCTCCACCAGGAAGAAAAAGTTAAAGGCAGCCACTCAGCTGCTGTCTCTTAAAATGCCCCTTTCCCCATTTTCCTGGGTGGGGCTGGAGGACTGCAGCCAGAAAGGGTGGAAAAAGAAGAGTTGCCCTTACTTTCCCACAGCTGTGTAAACCACCCTCAATTCCAAAAGCAAAAGTTTAGTACCTCTTCCTTCTTTTTCTGTGCAAAGGCCAGACTGGGCATGTCTCAAAAGCTCAGAGATAGTTTTAGTTTTTAAGAACTTTTGGCTTAACTTTCCTGGGTTAAAACCATCAAGCATCCATTCCTAAAGGAGATTAGTTTCAGTGGAAATGACTCCTATGATGGCATTGGCACTTGGCAACCAATCATAAATGCGAGTCAGTTGCCAAATGCCCAAGATGCAGTCATGTGATTGCGATTGTGGGTGGGTGGGGGAGGAAGCAGGGGCAACATTTTATGATGATCAGAAGTGCTTAACAGCCATAAAACAACCTTTCTGAGGCTTTTGTAAGGGTCATTAAACAATTGGTAAGAAGTGGAGGATTACCTGTAGGCTTATTTTGGGCTAGGCGGGAAACAAATTTTGCTTACAATAAAACTGAGAAATGCTTTTATTGAAACTTTGGTTTTGCTGTGATTATTTGAATTTTACTTCTCTTGCAGATCAGACTTGTAGTTGAAGAGGGATTAAATCGATTGCCGTACACAGAATGCACAGTGACCACTCCAACAGGTAAAAGAAGGTAGAAGCTCCCAAGGCGGGGGGAGTCCCAGGCCAAATAGTATAAAGGTTAATAAACATTTGTTCCAATGGTGCTGAATGAGGAGACATGCTTGGTGCTTGAAATTGGGCTCATTGCAGCGTCCCCACAACCGTCTGATTGCAGTTTGGCTCACAGACTGTCGCAGTATCCCACAATCAGGTGATCACCATTTACAATCTTCACTATAGGTTTCAAACAAGCAGTCAGTGGCAAACCGGGCAGGAGGTTGCAGATGGCAATCACACGACATTGGGTTTAAACTCCCTAATGACTGGAACTCCCATCAGAAATTGATGCAGGCATGTGCTGTTATGCGTTACGACCATGTCGTTTAATGACTGAGTTCCTGGTGCCATTTACTGTTGCTAACCAAGGACTAACTGTATTTAGTCCAAGGCTAAAAGAGATCGATAACAGATGGATAAGGTAACATAGAGTTAGCGTAAACAAATAAAAGTTGTGAAACAAAACATGGAACTTTTTAGCAGCAGAATTAAATAAAATTCTCAGGAGATTGCTGTCCTTGTCTGTTTTTTGTTGTCCAAGGCATCAAAAAACAGCAAAAATGTATATAGGACTAGTAGATTTCTAAAGAGATCACATATGTGAATTGCCTTAAAATTTTAAAGACTAAATAACATTGTGATGTAAATATATAATATATAGAGAAACATATGTTTCTGCAGCAGACGGTCTACGTACTGGAGAATTCCATTTTTTATAGGCAGTACAGATTAAGCAACTACATCTTGCGGTATACAAATAAACATCCAGTAAACAGAAGATTGTTTTAGTTTTTTTAAACTGTTGGATTGATCATTAGATCAATACACTGGTCATTCAAATTCAGGTAATCCTCATTTAGCAATCATAATTGGTATCAGCAACTCTACCTAACCAAAGCAATCACTAAGTGGGAAATCCTGGGACTGCAACTGCATTTTCCTTTTCTCAATGATTGCGACCTTTGGAATGCTTATCCTGGTGCTAACAAAAGGGAACTATATTCAATGAAGAGTAAGGATTGCAAGAAAGGATTGCAAGGTCGGGCTGAGGATTTTTCTTGTTTTCTGCAGGATAAAATCGCTCAGATCCGAGATGGGCTGGACTCCGACTGGACCTCTCTGGGCGAGGGGGTGGGGCGGTTCTTGGCGAGACCATCTGGGCTGAGTTCGACCTTGTGACCCCGGAAGAAGTGGACAGGTTGCTGTGTAGCCTTAATGCCACCGCATGTTTGCTAGATCCATGCCCCTCCTGGCTGGTGTTGGCCACTCGGGAAGTGACGCGAGGCTGGTTCCAGGGGGTTATTAACGCCTCCTTGAGAGAGGGGTTCCTGCCGGCCGCCTTGAAAGAGGTGGTGGTGAGACCTCTCCTCAAGAAGCCGTCCCTGGACCCAACATTGCTGTCTAATTACCAGCCGGTCTCCAACCTTCGCTTTTTGGCGAAGGTTGTTGAGACTGTGGTGGCACGCCAGCTTCCCCAGCACCTGGATGAAGCAATATATCTTGATCCTCTCCAGTTGGGCTTCAGGCCCGGTTTCAGCACAGAGACGGCTTTGGTCGCGTTGGTGGATGATCTCTGGAAGGCACGGGACAGGGGTTATTCCTCTGTCCTGGTCTTATTAGATCTCTCGGCGGCTTTTGATACTGTCGACCACAGTATCTTGTTGCAGCGATTGGGGGTGTTAGGAAAGTGAGGCACCGTGTTACGGTGGTTCTCCTCCTTCCTTTCCGATCGCTCGCAATTTGTGTTGGCAGGGGGGCAGAGGTCGGCCTCGAGGCCCTTAATATGTGGGGTGCCTCAGGGGTCGGTTCTCTCCCCCCTGCTGTTCAACATCTATGTAAAGCCACAGGGTGAAATCATCCGTGGCTTTGGGGTGGATTTCCATCAGTACGCTGATGATACTCAGCTGTACATTTCCACCCCAGGCCACCCCAACAAAGCTGTTGAAGTGATGGGCCATTGCCTGGAGGCCGTACGGAGTTGGATGGGTCAAAACAGGCTCCAGCTCAATCCAGCCAAGACTGAGTGGCTGTGGTTTCCTGCACCCAGAGCCAGCTTGTTCCATCACTGGCCGTGGGGGGGGGGAGTTTTTAACCCCCCACGGAAGGGGCTCGCAATCTGGGTGTCCTCCTGGATGTACGGCTGTCGTTGGAAGATCAGATCGTGGCCGTCTCCAGGGGGGCTTTTTATCAGGTCCGAAGGTTGTGGCCCTTTCTGGATCGGGGTGCTCTTCACACAGTCACGCTCTTGTTACCTCTTGCCTAGAGTATGCCAACGCTCTTTACAAGGGGCTCCCCTTGAGGCTGCAGTTGGTGCAAAATGCGGCTGCATGAGTGATCCTGGGGGCTCCTCGGAGCTCCCACATTAGGGAGCACTGGCTCCCTGTGGCCCTCCAGGTGCGATTCAAGGTGTTGGTACTCACCTTTAAAGCGCTCCATGGCTTGGGACCCGGGTACGTATGGGACCGCCTGTTGCCACCATCAGCCTCCAGCCGACCTGTGCGTTCCCACAGGGCAGGCCTCCTCGGGGTTCCACCTTCTGGACGTTGTCGCCTGACAACCCCGAGGGTTCGAGCCTTCTCTGTGGGGGCACCCTCCCTCTGGAACGAACTGCCCCTGGAGATCCAGACCATCATGGACCTACGGACCTTCTGGCGCACACTGAAAACCTTTCTGTTCCAACAAGCCGGTCTGGCCTAGTACTATTGGTTGGGGATTTAAATTGGTTTTTAATTACTTAAATATGTAATTTTTAAACTGTTTTTAATTTTTAATTTTATAATTAGTTTAATCGGCCTTAATTTAATTAATTTTAACTGGGTTTTAACTTGTTTATATGTATGTTATCACTTGGCTGTGCACCGCCCCGAGTCCTTCGGGAAAGGGGGCAGTATAAAAATCTTGATCAATAAATAAATAAAAGTAAGCAGGTCACAGTGGGGAATATACATCAAAAGGAATGTGATGGCACTGGTAGCCCTTTAGTGCATTTGGCAAACCAGTGTATTCCCCATTGTTCCTCTCTTGTAATCCCTTTCTCTCCAATCTCTCTGTTGTGCAGTGGGGGGGGGGGGGGGGAAGAATCGATCAGGAACAGGAAAGATTGCTTAGTCTTTTTTTTTTCAGTCCCACCCTTGCAGAACAGAAAGGGATTAGAAAGGAAGGGGTAAGGAGAGAGGAAACGGGCACACAATGGGAAATACACCAGGCTGTTTTTGTAGCATGCTTGTAGCTGCCAGTGCCAGTGAATTGCTTCAAATGTGTGTTTCCATTGTATGCCTGCTTCCTCTCTTTAAATCCTTTCCTCTTCAGTGTTTCTGCTCAGTAAGGACGGGGCAGGAATAAAAAACAACAGGTCAGACACAGAACAATGTGCACTGATTATAATGGTGACATGTGACTGAGAGATGCTGTGTTTCCAGCTGATTGGAACTTTGTGGTATTGTGCATCTAACCCTAGATTTGATTTAAGTGGGTCTGAGAAATGTTGCAATTATAATTAACTAGCAGAGAGATGATAAATTCACGTATTTTGTTTCAATACGTCCTTCTAGTATAGTTTCTTTGAGAGCTTTAATGTAAGCAAGAGCTTTATATTTTCTGATTCATAGATTACATCCAAATAGGATCAGTTAGCAGTAAGATTGTGTTTCTTATTTTACCATCTTATTAACAGGAGAGCCTAAAGCTCTGGTAAAGATGAAGATAAAAACCCTTCTAGGCTGAGCATTCTTCCTGGAGTTTTCACGACTACATCCATGTAATTTTCTTGGAAACCATGTAGCTTTGCAATTACCCATGTGTCTAAATAAATTTTGATTTCCCCAGCCTGGGATTTCCTACAGGTCTTTCATACAGATACGGGCAGGTTCAAATTGGTTGTGTATTTTTTTTGCAGGGGGGTGGGGGGAGGAGTTGTTTCTGCTGTGGTTGTCCAGCTTCGGATGTTCAAAATCAGGGTGGATTTGATTTAAATCAGGTCGATTTAAATCACAATTTAAATCATGATTTAAATCACTAGTAAAAAGACTTTGACGTTTAGTCATGCCGGCCACATGACCACGGAATCATCATCAAATGGCACTGGCTCTTTGGCTAAGAAATGGAGATGAGCACCACCCCCTAGAGTCATGAACGACTAGCACTAGCACGTATGTGCGAGGGGAACCTTTATCTTTTTAAAAAGGCTTGATTTAAATCAACTCGATTTAATTCATAACTTTTAAAGAGTAATTGTCATCTCTGTCCTGCAGCTTCTTCTGACCCACTGTTGACTGACAGTCCCAATATTGCAGAATAGACAGCCTCATGCTACATAACTAAGCTCCATTTCATGCTGAATAAACTAAATTATTCATGTACCTTAAATAGAAAACTACCTTTAGATAGATTTTCACTCCAAAAGCATTTTATTGAAATAAATTTGATAAAAAAAAATCTGATTTAAATTTTAAAAAATCTGATTTAAAAAAAATCATTGATTTTTATCCACCCTGATTGAACTCTAATCGTTTTCGGCCACACAGACTTCAATTCCTGGGGTGCAGCCACTAAATTTCCTGTTCAAGATCTCTATTTCCCATTGTAATAAAGTTCAGAAAATCTTATTAATTCCAAATAGGAGGCTGAATAATCTCTGGTGATTGCATCTAACCTAATTTTTTTCTCTGCTGTTATCCCCAACAATGCTGTAAGGATCAGATAAGAGCGGCTTCATTATAAGCCAAGCGTTATAGCGAGCAGCGTACGATGTCGATCGGGGAAACTAAATCATAATAAAACGCGCACGCACGCACCAACACAGAACCGGACGTAGCCAATGATGAGAAGAACGGCGCACTTTGTATCGCGACTGCAGACATTTCTTTAGTAATGGATGAGAAAGTGAGGGTAGGCGGCTAAACTGCCTGGTTAATGTTTTTGCCCTCATAGAGGAAACTTTGTGGGTTTTCTTTGTAAATCAGAGCAATGCTCGTTTTTACTCAACTTAAGCGCTGCCTCCCATTTCCTCTCCGAGTCGATTCAGTGGTGAAATGCGGCCTGCAATCTTCCTTTCCGCCCGAGACAAAATTTTAAACGGCAATTCTTCTTATCAAAACCGCAGCGGTGAGCAAACTCTAGCGATCGACAACGGTGGAAAAGTGTAGCATTTCCTACAAACATTCATCATTCCGAGTCCACATACTACCGGTAAGTTAGTCTAAGCCAGGGATGTCAATTTTAAGGCCCGCGGGGCGAGCCTGGGAATATTAACGGACTGACACGCAGTGCCTCTGCTGGCAAAAACGGGCCAAAAAACAGACCACGCGAGGCCCCACACAGCCCGTTTTCAGCCCCTCAACGGCCTTCAGCTGCAATCTGCCGGCCAAAAATGGGCCGCTTCGGGGCCTCGGGAGGCCAGTTTGGGACTAGAAGAGTTCTGCAGGATGCATCCAGGGCAAAAACAAGATGCTGGTGGGGGGCATATGCTGCCCACCCACACCCCAGTTTGGCCGGTAAAGTGCTGCAGGAGGCATCCGTCCCATCCCTCCCGCTATCTGTTGCCTCCCCCCCTCGCCACCCCACGGAGAACTATAATGCTGATCCAGCCCTCAAACCAATCCAGTGTGACAGCTCTGTCTAAGCCAGACATGGGCCACATCCGGCCCGTTGGGCTTTTTAATCTGGCCCGCCAAACTAGTTACTAGCAGGAACCAGCCCAACGAAAAG